>QXTE01000048.1:8754308-8850009 GCA_003942145.1 Platysternon megacephalum
CCCCTCCGACTCCCCACCCCCTCACTCACCGCCTAGCCCCCGCCCCAGCCCCTCCGACTCCCCGCCCCCTCACTCACCGCCCTGCAGCTTGGGCACCTTCCCAATCCTGCCCGTGATCTCCGCTGTCAGCACCGCGAAGTCCTGCTCGTAGCCCTCGAAGTCGGAGGACATGGTAGCGGCAGGGTCCGGGCCGGAGACGGCGGCGGTAAAGAGAAGCCGGGCTCAGCTGCTCTCGGCCAAGAGGCTTCCGCGTTGTGCCTCAGCAAAAAGCGTCCCTCCCGGAATCGGCAACCCCCAACAATGGTTCCGACCCTGACCCCGCGATGCCGCCTTCTCTGGAGCTCTGAGAGCTGCCCATCCCCCTCCCGCTACCCGCCGAGTCCCTGACCTGGGCCCGGGGAATAATCGTCCCCTCAGGGGCCACGAACTGCGTCCGGAATCAACATCGGCAGGAGGGTTTCCGAGGGGACCCACTTCTGAGCGTAACCGCCAGGGCCGGAAAAAAAGAAGTGAGGGCGGAAGAGCAGAGTCTTATTTCCGGGTCACGTGAGGGCGCCCCCGGAAGTGCTTGGGAGCGCTCAGCGGGGCATGGCATGGCATGGCAGGAGCTTTCGGAGGGGCTGAGGTGAGCTGGGGGAGGCGGCTGGGGAAAGAGAGGCTACAAGGGGCTCCGGGGCTGGGGGGAGGGGAAGGCTACTTGGGGTGGGGATCCAGGGGAGGCCAAAGGGGTATCCAGGGCCGGGTGGGAGAGGGGTGGCTATAGGGGGAATCCTGGAATGGGGGCGGGGTGGCCCCAGTAGGATCCTTGCTCTGGGCTGGGCTCATAGCGGTACCGGGGGGACCCACTTCCCCCCTGCTGGGCTCTTGGGCTGGCAAAGGGTCGGGTGTGAGGGGAACCCAGGGGCAGGCAGAAGGGCACCCATCCCCTGGGGTTGGTGCAGATCATAACCCAGTGAATGTGGGAGCCAGAGTTGGTGCTCAAATGTCTTCTCCCAATAACCTGACCATAGCACCTGGCGAAGGTAATCCAGATCTCTGGGCTGGGTGCAGGACAGGCTCTGCTGAAGGCCTGCTGAATGCTGCTGCGTATTGTTGAAGTTACTGCCTCTCTGGCTCTTACGAGACAGCTTCCCTACAGTAGAAATGCTGTCGCGGGCTGATGATCTTCTGCTGTATATGCACTGAGTTGTTAATCCTGTGATGTGGGTCTAATGACTGATGTGGTGTTTCATGATTTTAATGGATATTGTTGCATTTTATTTAGATTTTAATAGTATAAAAGAGACATCTATTCACGGTTCTAGGTACGCTCTCATTAATATCACAATAAAATCAAAGCAATGTGAAAGTAATCATTTCATGGGAACTTGGCCTAAATGACAACACAACTCCCTGGGCTGTGCATTGCATTCTTTCATTGCAATCAACTTACAGAACACATTTTGTTTTCCTTTATTTTGAAATTCTCCTATTTCTGTGTTTCTAGGTCAGGTATAGAACCAAATCGTCCTCTTGAGATGGACGTGAAGAGCTCCTACAACTGATGATTCTTCCAAATATTAGAAATGTCTTGATCACAACTAACTATCTGGTATTTGGAGGCATGACTGTTATTGAAGATATGAAAACTTATGACAAATGGAAAACTGTAGTTAAAAGTAGGAACATTGAATATTATTTGAAATAGGAAAATACTCTTCTTCAAAATGGGTGCACTGTGTTCAGTTATCAGGTTTGAGAATCTCCAGGAACTGAAGAGACTATGTCACTGGGGCCCCATCATAGCCCTTGGTGTGATAGCAATATGTTCTACTATGGCTATGATAGATGCTGTTTTGTGGTATTGGCCTTTGGACACAACAGGAGGAAGTGTGAATTTCATCATGCTCATAAACTGGACTGTCATGATTCTTTACAATTACTTCAATGCCATGTTTATTGGCCCTGGATATGTTCCTTTAGGATGGAAACCGGTAAGGAAATAAAATAAACTTTCACTAATAGTTAATTTTCATGATGAAATCTTAATATTCATCTTTGCTAGTAGTCTGGCAATGCAGAAATTAAACTCAAACCTTGCTTGCCTTGTCAGCATAGATTAAGAAATTCTGTGAAAGTAGCATGTTGTAAGCCAGGAGTGTCAAACTCATTGGAAGGAGAGGGTTGGATTCCATTTCAATATAATAAATGGGTTGGTGTATAAATTCAGGATCCAAAATATGTTATAGAAAATTCTCTAATGTCAGTAGGAGGTTTGCACAGAGATCAAGGAGGAGAATATGGTTTTATGTAGTAATTAAACATTCGGTTATTGTTTCTTGTCTTTTTGGTAAGTGCTTTCTTGTCATATTGTTCAGTGAGAAAATCTGTCTGTTGGGCATCTGCTAGCTCTGCCGTTTGTTTCTCTTTCTTCACCATCAGCCTTTCAGTTTCTACCCTCTTCTCATCTCTGAATTTCCTTCGCTCCAGCAACTCCCAGTTTCCAATCCAATGTGCTTCAGTCCCGCCTCTTATCCTCATTCCATCCACTAAAATGATGAGTGGTTAAATAATTAATGTTGACTCTGCAGTGTTATTGTTGACTTTATTGTTGATACTTCAATCAGATTAATAGGGAACAGTGGTGTTCTCTGAGTCATTGTTTCAGGCTGTTTACACACTAGTGGAGACGTCAGTATCTATTACACTTGGTTCACATTTGGAAGATTGTCTGCAGTCGTGAAGGTTAGAAAACTAAGCTTTAATTTAAAAAAAAATAAGTTAGATTCTGGTGAATGTGAATATGTCATGTGAGCCACATAAATACATCATGTGGGCTGGATCCAGCTCCATGGCCATATGTTCAACACACTTCTATAAGCTAAGGTAGGAGGTTGCATTTCTTTTGTTCTCAGTTGACAATCTCCTCAAGCTAATTGAAAAAGTATTCACATACAATCGGACGGCAGAGGTACAACTAGGGTGGCCAGGGGCCTGTTTTCAGTCCAGTCGAAAAGGGGACCTGACAGTGTCCAGTCTGATCTACTGACCAGACACGTGAAGTCCAGTTACTGCAGGTGGGGGAGGTGCCGAGTCATCACCCGCGCCAGCCCCTACTTAGCCAGGGCTGCCTCCTACCTGTGTCAGGTGGCTGCACCTCCCAGCCTCCAGTCTGCAGGTGAGTTCCTCCCAACCCCAGGACATAAGTGTGGGAGAGAAGGGAAGAGCAGTGAGCGATGGGTTGGAGGGGGAAAGAGGAGCGAACCAGGGTAGGGCCTCGGGGGAAGGGGCAAGGCAAGGGCGGGGCCTCAGGGAAAGGGGAGGTTCCAGCACTCCTGCTGGAGTGTTCAGTTTTTGAATATTACAAAGTTGGCAACCCTAGATACAACGTTTGAAGACAGTGGGCCAAAATCTTATTCACCAGTGTGCCAGTTGGGTGGTCATGGTTCTGGCTTTACAGTGCTCTTCAATAGAAGGGCGAGGCAGGGGGACCCTAAAGCTGCCCTAACAGGGAAGCAGGGCATTCTACTTTATATAGGGAAATCACGGGATTTATGCCATCCCCCTTCTGGCCCCTCCTCTTGCTCTAGAGAGCATGTTGGGTTGACAAGGAGGTTGGCTGGAACTCCTTGCACTCTATTGCAGTGGTTCTCAAACTAGGGCTGCCGCTTGTTCAGGGAAAGCCTCGGCGGGCCGGGCCAGTTTGTTTACCTGCCCTGTCCGCAGGTTCGGCCGATCGCGTTCCCCACTGGCCGCGGTTCGCTGCTCCAGGCAAATGGGGGCTGCAGGAAGGGCGGCCAGCACGTCCCTCGGCCTGCGCCGCTTCCCGCAGCCCCCATTGGCCTGGAGCGGTGAGCCGCGGCCAGTGGGAGCCACAATTGGCCAAACCTGCGGACGTGGCAGGTAAACAAACCGGCCCGCCAGGGGCTTTCCTTGAACAAGCGGTGGCCCTAGTTTGAGAACCACTGCTCTATTGATCACTGGTAGTATAAAATACCCTTACAGGTCATTACCAGTTGGCATATATTAGAGCAGCCCTAAGGCTACTTTAACCTCCTTCAGGGTCCAGATTGGTCCAGAACTGAGAGAGGAGAGAGAAAAACAGACACATAAATAGAAACAAATTTTTAAGGATTCAACACTGCCAGTTATTCCACACAGGTTGACCTGCGCAGAAGCCTACTTGGGCAGAGTAACTTGCAGGGTGAGGACCTACATTTTTCAGGTGGAAATTTATTACTTTTGTAAAGCATTACAATTAACAAAGAGTTAATTGGAATGGTAGCCAAAAGTTTTGTTGATTTCTCTCATACACTCTTCTACCTACCATTTAAAAAGGGTGGAGACCAACCACACCCAGACAAATCAAAGCACAGAAGCATCATAGTCAGTATGAAAGTGCTAAGGCATACTCTGCTAGTGGAATTACGTATTTGTTTCTGATATGCCTCTTCTTATGCTTAAAGGAAAAATCTCAGGACTGCATGTATGTCCAGTACTGTAAAGTGTGCCAGTCTTACAAGGCACCACGTTCACACCACTGCCGAAAATGTAACAGGTACGGTCTTCCTTGTGTTCCTTTTTGTTCTTGGCTTAAAGCAGTTTATGGTTTTAATGGTGAGTTATTAATATTTATTGTTTGGAGTATTGCACTCTGCGTTGTGCAGGGACTTCCATATTCAGAACAGTGTGCTGGTTTTCAATATCAAAATACACTGCTTGAAAATGGAAATGAATTTCTCTTACTGTTCTGACAATAGAGAGCATATATGGTTAAAACAGCCATCTTTAGATATGCTCTTTTTTAAAAATTTGAATATTAGTTCCCATTAAGAATATTTTAAATAGAAAAGTATTTGGATAGTGGGGTGGGTGGGCAAAAGCACCTGGGAAACTTTCATCTCCTGGTGACTCTTCCCAGCCACCCCCCCCAAAAAAAACAAAAAACAAATATCTACTTTTCATTTACTTAAGGAATACTGATTTGAGTGAGGGCCCAATTCTTCCATCTTTATACCTGGATAAAACTGACTTTAATGGGAATCTTGGGCTGGAAGTTTGTGAAATCTTTGTCAGGAAACAAGAGCTAATTTTTTTTAAGCATACCCAAAAACCTGCTGATTCAGCATAATAAACCCATAATATAAACTTTCTAAGTCACAGTGAACTGCTACTTCATAAATCTTTCAGTTGCTTTGTTTCGAGTTTAAATAGTTTTGTCAGAGCATAAATAGCTGCACTGGAAGGGAATGTGGCTTGAAAAGATGCACAAATACTTCTAGCCATCTGCAGTGCAGTATGTATTTACAGTTCACTTATTTAGCTCAGCAGTGCCTGATCTGAAAGCCATTTGAGAACATAGAAGAAGGAAGTTACAGCATACTCATAGATTTATTCCTGTTAACATTTGATGCATTAAATTGAGTGCATTTTATCAAGGCTGTGTTGAGCTCTATCATTATGTGCATTACAGGAAGTAAGGAGTCTGAAACTGAGGGACAGCACTATCATTTGTATGTACATCAGTATATGATTCCTGTTTTTAAAAACTTAAAATTAGACTCCTGTTTCCAAGAATGATTGATTGTGAAAGAGATGGCAGAAGTTTAGTAATATTCGCTTGAACTGTGAAGTTCTGTTAACAGCTAACCTTTCACAAAATAACATATTTGAAGAATTTAGACTATCAGTAGAGCATACTTAACTTTTTCATAGCTTGTGAGTAAACTCTAAGCCTTTCTAAGGTAAGGGGACTAGCTGCAGAGAATTGACCATGTTCTCAAACTAGTTATCAGAACCTTTTTCTTTTACGCTGCTGAAGTATATTGGTCTGATAGAGCCCAGTCCATCACTCTGAACCTGGTTTACACACAAAGTTTCAATGATACATATAAAAATCACACTTATAATTGTATTTCCTTAAACTGATGCAACTTTATGTATGGACATTCTTATAGCAGTTTAATTTGTATCTGTAGGCACAAGCTAAACCAATGTAACCAGTTTTAAACTGATATATGAATGCCCACAAGGGTTTGTATTAATTTAACTAAAGAGTGTTTTAAATTAATTTTAACTTAAATCCGTGCAACTTGTGTGTGTAGGTTTTCCAGAAGCTTTTAAACTAAACTTAAAGGGACACTGTAATTTTGAAAATGACACTTCCATATGCAAATTTTATATCTACTATTCTTACAGTTAACCTCTAGCTGGAAGAGATTAAAGAAAAATGTTTTTCCCCTCTGGTTTTTTAGATTGTTTACTTTGGGTATTTGTATAGTCCACTATTTTGTTGATGGTACTTGCCCTTCTATTAGCTCTGCAACGTGATATTTACCAGCAGCAGAGCTGAAAGCAAAAAAGCATCAGGTGGGATCGTGCACAGAGAGGAAGGGGAACTGGGGAGGGCAGTGCCTGGGGATGTCCTGTTTGTCCTGGGGATGTCCTATGTGGCTCCTGTAGAGGGAAAGAGACACCTCTACTCATTGGCAGAGGAGCTGAAAAATCCTTTTTTCTTTTTTTTTTATTAAGAGTTCTAAGCCATAAAGGTGCTCTGTTAGAAACTGAATATTGTGAAACTAGTTATCATTTAATAATTAAAGTTGTCCCTTTAAATGAAAACAAAAAAGAAATTGGGGGGGAAAAACCTATGCATCATTTAGCTGTTTACTGTCATATCCAGGTGTTTGGTGTAAATTCAAATGTGATCAAAATTAGAGAAGTAGCAATTAGAGAAGTAGCAAGTACATATGAGGATGGAACCAAACTGCAGTGACCTGGACAGATTAGAAATGTGGGGACTGCAGGCAACACAGAGATCTAGTACACACCTAGGGAGGGGAATTAAATACAGAATAGTGGATCTAACCGAACAGCTACACCCATTGCTTTAAAATCGGTTTATTTTCATTTTGTACTCTCCTAATAATACCTTTTTCACATAATCAAAAATTGTAGTAGTCACATGGAAAGCAGGGAGTCAGGAGTGGGAAGAAAAATGGAGATTGTTTCATGGATTGTCTTTAAAAAAAAAAAAAGAGAACCAGAGGGCTGGATGATCAAATAAATCTTCACCTTCTCTAATTTCTATGATTTTAGGCTGTTTTAGAGGAAACTCAAGTAGGCTTTAATGTATGGAGGGAGAATTGCCAGAAATCTAGTTTATGCTTTTTATTTAAGTACTGAAGTTCTTGAATGATAACAGTACATTTTTTTTATTCTTAGGTGTGTGATGAAAATGGACCATCATTGTCCGTGGATCAATAATTGTTGTGGGTATCAGAATCACGCATCCTTCACTCTGTTTCTCCTTTTAGCTCCACTTGGATGTATCCATGCTTCTTTCATTTTTGTTATGACCATGTACACTCAGCTTTATAACAGGGTAAGAAAACACATTTGAAAGGATGTAAAGGTGCCCCAACCCTCTGTAATCTGTCCTTTTTTTCTGTCATTCCTCACAGTCACTGTGTTTTCTTCCCACTTTGTTTCTTTATTGACTGGATACAGCTTCTGGGTAGCACTTTTAGGAGTCAGGTGGTTTTTTGCTTTTTTTGCTTTGGATGGTGACCAGGTCAGGTATCTTTTGCTTTTTTTCTGCCTGTTGCCAGAAGTCAGGAGATTTTTTCCTTGTGTTCAAGAACAGACTAGATTGATTGTCTCAGTCTAAGACTGAAAATAACCTAAAGCAATTTCATTTAAATCAAGAGAAGTTCAAATAAAAAAGAAACAGTATTTGCCATGGAATCCTTGCCTTTTCACAGAATTATGTTTCCAGTTCTAAGCTTTCATTTTAAAACACAGTTGTTTCCAGCTTGCGTGGTTGTGAAGAAAAGCTTTAAAATACCAGTTGAGTGTAACTGGAAAAATGACCTCTGCTGAGTTTGCAGACAAGCTGAAGCAATAGCATGGAGAGGTGTGACCTGCCCCCTTCATCATTTTAGTTGGGTTTTTTTTGTTTGTTAAACCTATGGATGCAAACTTGTGCCATATTGTAAACAGAAAATGTGTGGACAGCATAGTACTTATCTGAAGCTACCAAATAATTTCTACTAGTGTGCCACAGAATTTAGAGAATTTGCTGCAGAATTTAGGACCAGCTTGCTATGGAGTCTACAGGATAGTGACTGTAGTTCTCTATAGAGTATAAGGTTTTAATCTAACAAAGACCTACTTCTGGCAAAGAACAAACTTGTGAAAAAAATTGAGAAACTCTACTAGTGTGTCTCTTAGGAATCACTGTTACTGCATTAAAAACCTTGGCAGAGGCTTGAAGTCAGGTTTCTTATTGATAACTTGTTTTGTTTCAGGCATTGGAAAATAACAGCAATTTAATCATATTTTCCATTAATAGATATCTTTTGGGTGGAGTTCTGTAAAGATTGATATGAGTGCAGCCAAAAGAGACCCACTTCCTATTATTCCTTTTGGATTGTCTGCATTTGCTGCATCTTTATTTGCATTGGGACTGGCATTAGGAACAACCATAGCAGTTGGTATGTTGTTTATTATCCAGGTGAGTTTAACAGCTTTTGTTACAAACAGCTAAAGGCTGTAAGATTTACTGGGGTGGCTACTGATGTAAATTGATGAACCTAAGAATGACCATACTGGGTCAGACCAATGGTCCATCTAGCCCAGTATCCTGCCTTATGGCAGTGGCCAATGCAACATGCTTCAAAGGGAATGAACAGAACAGGGCAATTATCAAGTGATCCATCCCCTGTCATCCAGGCCCAGCATCTGGCAGTCAGAGGCTTAAGGACATCCAGAGCATGGGGTTGCATCCCTGACCATCTTGGCTAATAGCGATTGATGGACCTATCCTCCATGAACGTAATTAATTCACTTTTGAACCAGTTATAGCTTTGGCCTTCACAACATCCCCTAGCAATGAGTTCCACAGGTTGACTGTGCATTGTGTGAAGAAGTACTGCCTTTGTTTGTTTTAACCTGCTGCCTATTAATTTCATTTGGTGACTCCTGATTCTTGTGTTATGTGAAGGGGTTAATAGCACTTCCTTATTCGCTTTTCTCCACACCATTTTTGATTTTATAGACCTCTATCATATACCCCCTTACTCTTCTCTTTTCTACGATGAATAGTCCCAGTCTCTTTAATCTCATATGGAGAGAGATTTTGTTACCCTTCTCTGTAGCTTTTCCATTTCTAATATATATTTATTTTTGAGATGGGGCAGCCAAACCTGCATACAGTATTCAAGGTGTGGGTGTACCATTGCTTTATATAGTGGCATTATGATATTTAGTGTATTATTATCTATCCCTTTTTAATGGTTCCTAATGGAAGAGGAGGAACAGAATTCAACATTAAAATGAAAACTATTTTTCCAACTTTTTGTCTGTGTGCGACTCTTCTTTTAATTTTCTTTCTTTCACTGAAGAATTTAGGGAGTGTAATCTAATGGGTAGAGGGGATTTGGGAGTCAGAATTCCTGGGTTCTGTTCCCAAAAAAGCAAATCATTTAACCTCTCTCTGTCTGTGTCCCCATCCTTGAAATAAGGATAATAATGGGTATTGTGGTGCTAAATTTTTTGTTTTTCAAGTGCTAAGAGATCCTCTGATAGGAGTGGTACAAGTGCAAAGTATTACATTTTAGGCCTCCCCTATAATGCACAATGAACATTTTTAAGGGTATCTCTACATTGCAAGTGAAGGTGTGATTGGAGCCGGGGTAGGCATATGCAAGCTAGTTTTAGAATAACATGGATAATTAGAATAGTGAAGATGTGGTGGCATAAGCTTCAATGTGGGCTAGAAACCCAAGTATGTACCCGGGTTCCCAGTGGGCATATACTCGAGCAGCTAGTCCATGCCACCACATCTTCACTACCATGCTACGACCACATATCCACCCTATAAGGATGGGATTAGAAAACATTTTATTCATGCTGAGTTTTGATATTTGTAATATTTTATAAATTGCCATGAACTTTTAACCTAAACATTTCCCTACAGTGTTGGAATGACTGTTATGTTAAATGAAGTACAGTTTGCCCAATTGATGTACTTCCTAGATGTAGCCCATGCCAACTTCCTCTAATTCTTTTACTTTTTTTAGATGAAAGTCATTCTGAGGAATAAAACTTCAATCGAATCATGGATTGAAGATAAGGTAGGCTTTAATTCTAGTACACCCTGCAGTATATTCTATCACGACACTACTGCGCACTATATTCATCTTTTTTTTATTATTTTGCCTCTCGGGCTTTAAACCCAAGGTATTGTTGCACTGTAAAACATTGTTTCAGGTCACCACAGATTTAAGCTTGCCTACAAAACACAGTTGTACCCAAGACTCACTGAAACATATCTAAATAGAAGACAAACCCTCTAAGGATATCTTTTATTTGGGGCGTAGGAGATGAACCTGGAAAATAAATTATTTCCCTTTGGACAGTTGTGCTACCTGAAGTATGTGGCTCTGTATCTGGAACTAAAGATGACCTTCCTCAACTATCTCTTTATCCAGGCTTGCCACTTTTGTTGTCACACGTCCTCACCCATTCTGGCACCGGTGCCACTTTTGACCTCATCTAGGAGATGAGTTAAAACAAGTATTTTTGTGCTTGCTTCTATGACTACTTCATTCAGTATGGAAAGCCCTCCCTAAACTAATCCATAAGGCCATTACCTTCACCGCCTTTAAATCCCTCCATGAGGCCCACTTTTTCTATAATACCTAACAAGAAATCAGCCAGCTAACAACAGCTAAAATGTAAGGGTGTCAGTGATGGTGATACTTTAAAAAAAAAAAAAAAAAAACTAAGTACTCGGAACCACCAAGTTGTGCACCTAACTGACCTGTTATCATCGTCCTCCCCCTCCTCTTGTTTGTCACATTCACTTGTTGTTTCTTGTTTTAAATTGGACTGTAAGCCCCTAAGGCCAGGGACTGTGTGTTACCACAGTACCTAGCACAATACGGCCCTACATGTTTGCACAGAAACTAGCACAATTGGGCCTTAATCCTAATTTGAGTCTTTCAGCGCAACCACAGTACAAATAAAAAATGAGGCGCCAAGTGTGGCAGCTTCCTATTAAAATGGAATAGAAAACTGGTAAGACTCTCTGCAAGTACAGATTGATTGTACAGTTTTCATAAAGTAGTAATATGCTCCTGTTGAAAACTATACACATACAGAAATTTGTTTAAATTTCAAACTGCGCAGTATTAAATATATTTTATCCTTCTGTGACTGTACCACTAGATGTCACTATTACTTAAAGAATAAAAAGTTGTTAGGTAATAAAAGAGAAAATTCAGAATGTACATGTATGTGAAATCATTTGAGAGGTGTGGACATTATTTCAGATAATACCAAACTGCGCACATATCATGAAAGTTATGATATAATCTGAAAAGTCCATGAATTCTAAATTATGCAACACATTGTACCAAGTTTTGAAAATTGGCCAGACATCAGCCTTTTTAAAACTACCTCACACTATGGTCCAAATATTTGCTTATCAGTGATGTACCTAACTGACCCTATTGCTAGATGTCCTAGGGTAACTGGACCCTTTGTGAGAGAGGGTGTAGGGTCCAGTGTATCTGTGACTGATTACCTGCTGCCCAGTTGAACTTAAGGGAAGGTGCCTGGGCCTTACTAAAAGGGAAGTGGGTGCAACCAGGAGGAAAGAGAAGAGAGCTGCTGCTGAAAAGGAACCTGTTCCTGAAAAGGAACAGCTGGGGAACCTGTTGGAGGACTGGCCTGTGAGTCCAACAAACATAGGTCCAAGAAGGGAGCCTGTGCAACCCCCTGATTGCATGCAGAGGGACTGAGCAGAGCCTAGGAGCGGGCTAATAACTGTGCCTAGTGGAGAGGCTTGGAGCCAGACTCAGGCAGGAGGCGGCGCTGTGCCCTACTGCCAGAAGCTGGGCCTGGACAACAGAGGCTGGATCACTCAGTAAATGCCCTGTTCTGTTCATTCCCTCTGAAGCACCAGGCTTTAGCCACTGTCAGAAGACAGAATATTGGGCTAGATGGATTATTTGTCTGACCCAGTATGTCCATTTTCATGTTTAGTGGGAGACTGGGGTGGAGGAGACTTTACTGTGTAAAGAAAGCAGGTTTGTGACCAGACATAAGCCCCATGTGGATTATTCCCTGAAGGGAATGAGGCAAGGGCCTCCTTGCACGGCTGCCGTGTGTGTGTGCGTGTGCATGTGCATGCACCCGGTGACACTACGGATGCTATAAATGAGTAAAACACATTCCAAAATACAACAATTGTATACGAGGCTATAAAATGTCATGAACTAGGGAAACTCTAGCAGGATTTCACTGTCTCTCTCACATTCTTGGCCTTATGGCACTGTAGCCTGTTCAACCCTACTCTTGGCACTCTTAGTATTTGCTGTTAAGTCATGTTGTGTGTTTTTTGTTTGTTTTTTTAATGTCATGTATGTGTTTTCTGTGTGCAGGCCAAAGACAGAATCCAATATTACAAAACGGGAGAGATCTTTATTTTTCCTTATGACATGGGAAGTAAATGGAAGAACTTTAAACAAGTGTTTACGTGGTCAGGGATTCCTGAGGGAGATGGCCTCGAATGGCCAGTAAGAGATGTCTGTCATCAGTATACTTTGACAGTAAGTATTCTTCTCAGATCTCTCCACTATTTTCCACGTACACACACAAACCCCTCAGATGTCTGCTTACCTTCACACGTTATGAATCTGTTTTTAAATAACCTCACACAAAATAAGACTAACTATATCACAGATAAATGATGGGGTCTAAATTAGCTGTTACCACTCAAGAAAGAGATCTTGGAATCATTGTGGATAGTTCTCTGAAAACATCCATTCAATGTGCAGCAGCAGTCAAAAAAAGTGAACAGAATGTTGGGAATCATTAAGAAAGGGATAGATACTAAGACAGAAAATATCATATGGCCTCTATATAAATTCATGGTATGCTCACATCTTGAATGCTGTGTACAGATGTGGTTGCCCCATCTCAAAAAAGATATATTAGAATTGGAAAAGGTTTGGAAAAAGGCAACAAAAATGATTAGGGGTATGGAACGGCTTCCGTATGAGGAGAGATTAGTAAGACTGGGACTTTTCAGCTTGGGAAAAAGAAAAAGACGACTAAGGTGTGATAGGATTGAGGTCTATAAAATCATGACTGGTGTGGAGAAAGTAAATAAGGAAGTGTTATTTACTCCTTATATCACAAGAACTAGGGTAATTAATGAAATTAATAGGCAGCAGGTTTAAAACAAACAAAAGGAAGTCTTTCTTCACACAACGCACAGTCAGCCTGTGGAACTCTTTGCCAGAGGATGTTGTGAAGGCCAAGACTATAACAGGGTTCAAAAAGGAACTAGATAAATTCATGGAGGATAGGTCCATCAATGGCTATTAGCCAGGATAGGCAGGGATGATGTCCCTAGCCGCTGTTTGCCAGAAGCTGGGAATGAGCGACGGGGGATGGATCACTTGATGATAACCTATTCTGTTCATTTCCTTCGGGGCACCTGGCAATTGGCCATTGTCAGAAGACAGGATACTGGGCTAGAAGGACCTTTGGTCTAACCCAGTATGGCCGTTCTTATGTTCCTTGTACACACTAAAACTAAAGCCAAGGCCCAGTCTCCTTGATTGTCCAGTAAGCGTGCTTCCATTCGGACAGGTAAAATCGTCTTCTGCGTTCTGAATGAAAATGGGTTTGGGATCAGACTCTTTTAGTTCTTGTGTGCATTTATTATAATCTGTTAGTTAATGGATGGGTTAACTGATGGCCAAATGTCAATAGTGCTAACTAAAGGAAGTGTTCAATTTGGTGACCTGGCATCACTGAAGTCAACGAGATTTTATGTTGTTCATTTCAGTGGGAATGGGAGCAGGCCCTTAGACACAATAGCGATAAAGAGAGAAAAGGAAACTCCATGAAGGTCTCAGCTCTTAATAACTCCAGCTTTACCCCACAGATAAATCTTTTAAGGCAGAGTGTCCATAAATAGACTTTAAACGGGAGGAAATAGATTTCAGGGTACTATTTAGTTTGTATTTAAAATTGGTAAGTGCTCTCATACTAAATGCTTCCTTAAACTCCTGTTTATAATCTTTTGCAGATAGAGCAATTGAAACAAAAAGCAGACAAGCGAGTAAGAAGTGTAAGTATTTCTGTGTTGCTTGGAGTCTAACATGTTTTCCGTGTCAATAAATGTAAGTTATTACTGGTATACTAGTTCTTGGTAAAATGAAGCTTTAATACTACCCATCCAGTTTGACACTTTGGAAATACAAATTTTGATTTCTCACAAACAGAGAGCTGAAATCCTATTTAATTCAAATATTGATCTTATTTTACACTAAATTCTTACTTTCTAGATTATATTTGATAAGCAGGAGAGTCAAGTACTATATACCCAAGGCACACAAATGTATCCATGACAATACAAGATAAGGATGACTTCAATCTTCTTTTTTTTAAACACTTAACATAGACTTTAGAGTGGCTGTGACAGTAGTTGTCATTACACATCAGATTCTCAGTATGCTTGAATTGATTTTAGTATGAAATTAAGGCTAATGGAAAAGTGAGACTGACAGCAAAGGAGTGACTTCTTGCACTACAACATGACTGTGATCTCTTTAAATTGGCAGGTGCGGTACCGAGCAGTAGAAGATTACAGTGGTGCCTGCTGCCCTGTGACTAAAGGTGTTAAAACATTCTTCACAACCCCATGCACTGAAGAACCGAGAATTGCACTGTGTAAAGGGGATCTGATTTTGGCCACTAGAGGCTTAAAGTTAGTGGCTTTATACATTTAAACTTGATTGAGAGAAGTTTGTGTGATTTAGCCCTACTGTCTAATGAATATATTTGCACCTTTTTCAGACACTGGATGTATGGAGACAAAGTTCTTGACTCAACTACTGACGGTACAAAGCAATTACTTTTAATTATTCTTCAAGAAGCAAATCCATGTTATAGTTTTATCAGTATAGTCTAGGTTGGTGCATTGTGCAAATGTAAAAACCATAAATTAGATAATTCCATTAACTAAAATATGGTAAATAGTAAATGTTAATCCTCAGAATATAGAATTCACATACATTCAGCGGCAAAAAACACCCAGCAAACCGATCCAACTTTTTTGAATATTCTAAGATGATAGATACTCCAGGTTTTATAAAGGAATAAAGGCTGTAGTTTCACTCAGTTTCATAAATTCTACAGAAACATATCCTGGATGGTATTAAGAGGCTCATTCTGTCATTTAGTAAAACCCTATTAAACAGAGATTTGATGAATATATCACTGCATGTTTCTCTGAACAAAAAAACCCTCACTGTTGTCATGATTATCGTTTTATTTCTGGTATTTAGAGGGCAATGATTTGTAAACCTGTTAAATAAATAGTTTAGTTAAAAATATATACTGAATGCAAAATAGACTGCTCCAACAGCTGGAGCTTGTTAGTGTCCCTGAATCAAGACTGATTATAAATCCATGTCTTATGAACCATCATAACTACAAACAGTATGTAAGTTCTCTGTCTAATTCTACAGAAAATTAATTTCTAACAAGATGTATCAGATTTTTAGAGTCAGGTAGTTCTGACTGTCATCTTGCTATACCTAACCCCATCTGTACTTAAATTCCAATGACTTTTTTTAGCAGCTTCTATCTCAAACAGTTAGGAATTAATACTTTATAGTGGAAAAGCAGCTTGGAATACTAGCTTCAGAATAGAAAAATTTCTAAGTTCCAAATGTTGGCTGCTCCAAATCAGACTGGAAACAAGGAAAGATGAGGATAAGTTCTGATGATGTGTGTGCCTTTCTTGGAAGGTCTGAGACTGCCTAGGGCTAGACGTGCTTTGGCAGTTAACTCCAGTAAACTTTTCCAAACACTGATCCTAAGCCAGTCATCGGAGTGAGTAATGTCAAGTCCTGCATTTTGAGGGTTACATGATGTTTATCCATTAGAATGAATACACAGGAGGATCCCTGGTAAATGCTATATTATAGCTAATTAATGTATCTTTTCTTACCACCAGCTGGAATGAGAGTCAGAGGCTGGTTCCCAAGGAAATGTGTGGAAAAATGCCTGTATGACTCTGAAATGGATCAACCATTGGATGGAGAGAAGAAAAATAGATAGCCGTCTCGTCATCTTTACAAATAAATGGAAATGTTCCTTTCAGACCAGTCCTTTACTTGAAACCTTCTGTATATTTAGACTTATGCAGGAAATATGGTGTGAAAGTGACTTCTTTTTCTCACAATTAAAGGGTACCCTAGTGCCATGGTTTGCATATATTTTTATTAATGTTTTTATAACTGAAGAAGCCATTCCACATAGATGCCTTTGAGATACAAAGGTTTTTCCACATTAGGACAGATTTGATTGTGTTTTCTTTACTGTTTAAATGAAGGATTTTTTTAATTGCAGACTGAGGGACCTTTATTTCTAAATTTTTCCACAACGATATCTGTGGCTAATGCATGCTGCTTTTCCTTTGTATATTACTTGGCTGTGTCTCCCAAGTGCCCCCTGACTGCTATAGAGTAAACTTTGAATTCAAATGCAAGTATGATTTGCTACCTGTGACTTTTAATAATATGTAAACTTTTGTCAATCGCAAATAAACAATGTGTATTCTGTATGTGTGTATTATGACTGTGCATTTAAATGTTTAAAATGTCACACTGGTCAATTTACAGGTGCAGAAATGGGAAAAGATCTGGATCTGAAAGGAGCTTACAGTGATGGAGCTTTTAGCAATAGGAAGATCAAGAATTGAAACATTCTCTACTACTAACTGTAATCAATGTCCGTCCTCTGTATACTCTGGTAAGGGAGCAAAGTCCACCTAATTAACGGCACAGTTGCAGAGTTAGCAGCACCTCTGTTCCCTCTTTGGTCTGATCACCCATCACAGGGGCTGGGCCTTGTGCCCTTACTTGTCTCAAGGTGGAATTTCATAATTCCTTCACTCCTAGTCTGGGACTGGGAACACTGCCCTGTATAGACCAACTGTTTATCAGCCTGCAGGGCAATAGGTTTTGGGATCCTGTGATTGGTGATTAACATCCTTCTTACTCCAAACTGATTTTATTTAGCAATTAGCATAAATCATTGATTGTTTGGGTTGTTGTTTTCCTAAGCAGGATGCATGTTTTAAAGTGTTAACATTCCATAATGATAGCTAAGGTGGGCGTAGCTACTTAACACATCTCTAAGTTCCACTGTCTGAGTTCTTTGTACCCAGTGAGAAGCCTTTTAAAGCCAGCAAGGGTTTTTTGTTCTCCTAGAGGCTGTTCTGGGAGCTGTTGGTCAAATTAGTTGCAGGGGGATGAGAGCTGAGATAGTGTCATTAGAACTCCTTGACAGTCCCTTAAGTAGTTCAAACTGGTCCTAACTGCTTCTATCTTCGCCTTCTGGGATCATCCCCAATAGTCATCTATTAGGAAGCACTGAGTCAAAACTATGTGTAAAGAGCCAGGCCACTGTACAATAGAAACAAATTTAAGAGCACTCCTATACTTGTCTACTGCTGTGACATACCCTCCCCACCCATGACTCTGGCTAGATTTTACTTTAATGATTTCAACCAGTTGAAGGGTTCTAATGACACTACACAAGGGTGTGTAGTGGCATTAGCCCGACTGCTTAACGGGCCTTAATTCCTGCAATGTTGGCCAGGCACCCTAGCTTGGCGACTTCTTTCATGTTTAGTAGAGAATTGACAGTTGTAGCTGGTTGCAGTGACTCACTTGAATGTCCGTTTTTCCAAGCAGACCATTCAGCCTGGCTGCATTCCTAGCTGCCCTAGTCTCTAGCTAAAAGCAGGATTCCCTGGAATAATGTAGGAAGTATGCCGTTAACTTCCTCTATGGAGGCAGCAAAAGGTGTTAGCCAAAGTGTCTAGTTGCATCAAAAACATTATGGGGGTTTATCTGTGGGGGTTAGACTGTTCCAATCTCTACCTATGGAGATAGTTCCTTAAGTTTACTCAAAATTCATCATATGAAGGTCTCCAACTCTGAGGGCTAGGAATTTGTTTAAATGAAAACTGAGCAGGCACCAAGTTTCAGCCAAAAAAACTATGGCACGCATACCACCTGTCTATTGAAGATCATCTAAATCAGGGGTCAGCAACCTTTCAGAAGTGCTGTGCCGAGTCTTCATTTATTCACTCTAATTTAAGGTTTCGCGTGCCAGTCATACATTTTAATGTTTTTAGAAGGTCTCTTTCTATAAGTTTATAATATATAACTAAACTATTGTTGTATGTAAAGTAAATAAAGTTTTTAAAATGTTTAAGACACTTCATTTAAAATTAAAATAAAAGGCAGAGCCCCCCGGACCGGTGGCCAGGACCCGGGCAGTGTGAGTGCCACTGAAAATCAGCTCGTGTGCCGCCTTTGGCATGCGTGCCATAGGTTGCCTACCCCTGATCTAAATCCTAATAAAACCAAAAGCATAAAACATACTTTGTCTTAAAGTATGAATTCCTTAAGGGAAATTAAATGGTAACTACAACTATGTAGTAGAGTAGTTTTCTGATACAATTTATCTACTCCTAGAGAGTCAGGTCATAACTTTATCTCACATTGTTACCTAAGCATAGAGTAACTTAAGAGTTTCAAGGGGGTGCAAGAATTTGACCTTACACTGAGGAGGAACAAGGTGTTTGTTTTTTCCTGCCTAGATAAAGTTTGTTTTAAGAGGGCAACAACTTGCTGCAGTACACTAAACTCCCATTAGCATTCCTGCAGAGTACATGATAGCTGAATAAGTTAGTTTTGGTACAGTGTTTGTCAAGCATCTTTGAAGAAGCCACATGAGAGTTAATACCCACCTTCCCCCACTTACTATAAATGAAGTATAGTGTAGACCTTGGGAATTAGAACTGCAAAGAGCAATCAGGCGATTGTGTGAACAGTTTAAAATAAACCTTCAAGTTCTGTTAAGGTTACAAATCCAATCTTGTTTTACATTATAGTATGCGCTTATCCTGTTCCAGCAAAAATTAGTTTCTTCTATACAGTGTCTCTCTTCTTTCTTCACTAATGGGGTTAATGCCTCTCACAGGTGGTGGAGGACTAAGCTCCACCATCCCACTCAGGTCACCAGATTGTCTGCAGAAGAAGTTGGCACTTCAATTTCCACTGATCATTTATAACATTCTAAATGCTGTGCTATAGTTAGTGATTTGTTTTTCCTCTTCTCCTTCCCTTCTCTCCTCCCCCCTCCACCCCCACTAAAAAAAAAAAAAAGCCACAAGGTAGCTAGTAGCATGATGGTTGCTGCCACTCAGCACCCCTTCTCATGCCCACCTAAGAGCTGGCTAAATCTAAGTGCTAACCCTTCAGTGAGGCAGCATTTACAGACTCTGCAGGGTTAGAGTTACAGGCTGCCTGTTCAGAGCCAGCCAACCCTCACTGCTTGAGTGGGTTTCTCAAGCTGTTCCTTCTGAGAAGATGGAACCATACACCATGCAAAGTTAGGGAATTCTGAGATCTCCATATCCCTTTTTGGGCAGTCAGTACTAACATGCTGCAAGCCAAAGCAGTTTTCACTCTAGCCCCTTGCATACTCATGCTGGAAAGGAGGGTCACAGGGAAGGAAGCATATTTTGAAGACAAAATGGTTGCAAAAATCCAATGTTTTTGTTAACTTCAACAGCTCTCAGTGGTGTCTGAGCAAAAAAGCCCACACCACAAATATGGCTCAATGGGATGGGACCAGTGGTCTATGGAGTCTAGTATCCTGTCTGGCAGTGGCCAATACTGGATACTTCAAAGGGACAGAAAGCAACATAGCAAGCAATTATGTTCTGGGAAAGTCTACCTTTAGCTAAATAAGGCTTGTGACTAAGGCATGAGTAGGGCCCTACCAAATTGACATAATGAAAAACATCCTGAACTGTGAAATCTGTACACTGTACAGATTTAATGGAGACCAGTGTTTCTCAAATTGGGAATCCTGACCCAAAGGGGGTTATAGGGGCAGGTCACAAGGTTATTTTAAGGGAGTTGCATTATTGCCAGCAAGCAACAGTGTAAAAATAAGGGTGGCAATACCATACCACCCTAACTTCTCCACTGCTGCCTGCAGAGCTGGCCAGCCAGAGAGTAGCAGCAGCTGACAGAGCCCAGCTCTTTAGGCAGTAGGACAGAAGTAAGGATGGCAATACCATACCATCCTTACTTCTACACTGCTGGTGGCAGTGGCTGCCTTCAGACTGGGCTCCTGGCTATCAGTTGCTGCTCTCCAGCTGCCAGGCTCTGAAGGCAACACTATCTCCAGAAGCAGCACCACAGAAGTAAGGGTAGCAGTACACCTCTACCCCGATATAACAAATTTGGATATAACACGGTAAAGTAGTACTCTGGGCAGGGTGGCACACTCCGGTGGATCAAAGCAAGTTTGATATAACAGTAAGATTTTTTTGGCTCCTAAGGACAGTGTTATATCAGGGGAGAGGTATACTGCAATCCTTGCTATAACCACCTTGCAAGCCCACCCACCCACACTCATTTTGGTTCAGGACCCCACCACCACTGAAATTTCAGATTTAAATAGCTGAAATCATGAAGTTTGATTAAAATCTTATGACCATGAAACAGACCAAATTTGGTAAGGACCTAGGCATGAGTGTCACTCCTTGATTTGGGAAGGGAGAAGTAGAGGTCAAGTCTTCTCCATAGCAACAGAAATAGAATCCTGGGCAAAAAGTTAGCCCATCTTTCTTATTTAATATAAAGTGTGGAAATCCTCTTCTGGCCCAGACAGCACTTAGCCTCAACAGCACATGCAGAAGCCACCAGAACTCTCATCTAGACCTGGAACACCTACACTTAGCAGCCTGGTTGCTAAAAGTTTAGTTCACCATGGATTTTCTTATTAGCCTCTAATGCATTCTGGTATCCAGGTAGATCTTACCTAGAAGTTCGTTGATCTGATCAAGTTATGTTTCTGGGGTGGAGAAAAACAGCAAGTGTTTGGAGCAGGGACTACTTTGTTGTCCACTACACAACACTAGTGTGCCCATCTTTAGATGCTACTGTAATACAACCCAGCACCACAAAGTCCTGTGGATCTCAGCTACACTAGAGCTTCTCTGGGACAGTGAGAACCAAGCACCATGGAAGAGTGGCAACCCTAGTGGTATCCTTTAAGCAGGCATATCAGACTAACCTAGACCCCTGATCAGGTGGTGAATCAGTGATTGACAACACTGGCTTGACTTTTAGGGTACACCTATCAAACAGCCACATGGTAGTTGATCCAAGCTCTGAGGTGCACTAACTAGGGATTATGCTATGGGGCTAAAAGTAGCCGTGTAGACATTTTGGCTTGGGAGGGAGCAACCCCCCCTTTAAATCCAGTGAGGGGGGAGGGTCTCAGAGGCGAGGCTCCAGCCCAAGCCTCGATTGTCCACACTGCTATTTTTAGTCCCATAACACAAGCCTGAGTCAGTTGACCTGGGTTCTGAGACTCAGGGCTACAATAAAAATCCCTGCAATGTAGGCTATAGTCACTATTACCTTTGAAAGAACATTTAGAGAGGTGTCTTCTAGTGGGAGTGAGGAGATTATTCCAGTTCCAGAAGCTGTTCCACAATTCTCAGGAAATAGTTGTCCCATCCTTTTATTGGTTTAACCATCAGCACCCCCTTTGGAAGGTTGTGTCATGAACAGGTATGCCTAGCACTCTAAAGGAGAGTTTACATAGGGATTACACATCCCAGTTGCACCCAGTTCATGTCGATCCATCCAAAGAGCCACGGCCTTGGTGTCAAGCTTGCTACAGGCAAAATATTAATCTTGCCAGTGTTGGTGTGCTAGGCATCTAGGAAACTATTCACAGCAATCCCTTGGGGGGCATTGGGAAAATATAAGGGCAGGTCTACACTTAAGCACTTCAGCTGCACTACTGTAGCACTTTAGTGAAGACACCACTATGTGGATAGAAGAGCTTTCCCATAGGTCAATGGTTCCCAAACTGGGGTTCGTGAAGCCCTGGGGGTTCACAAAATGTTACAGGGGGTTCTTGGGGAAAAGATTCCCTAATGGTGGACAGAGCTATCCCTAGGGAACCTGGGCAGCATGGGACCAGCAGCCTGGAGCCCCTGGACTTCCAAGAACTAAGCAGATCAAAGCAAGCATCTCTATCAAACTGAGGAGATTTAAACTTCAAGACTCATAAGAAATGGAAAGGGAGGTGGATATTTTTGCTGTTTTTAAAATGAAATAGGCAGCTAGTATTGTTTTTAAATTATGAAGAACAAGTTTAAGCTTTGTTGTAAGTGTGGTGTTTACCTGAACTGCTCAAGACCTGAATGCTTGTTTAAGAGGAACTCTTAGTTGGCTTCTTAGATAACTTCATGCTGTTTCACATCCGATACTCCTTGATGACACATAGGAGCCTTGTCTTATAACAAGCTTATTCAAAGTGATACAAGCTATGAAAGTGATATCTTGGAAGAGTGTTGCTGTTTTCACAATGTAATAAAACTAGTGTAATGATAATTAGTAGTGTAATAAGCATGTCATAAAAACAAATTTTATATTTCCAAGATCACTGCTTTTTTAATTTATACTCAGGTAAAAGAAAATCCCTGGTAATATTCATTTTTAGGAGGGGGTTTGCGAGACTTGACATTTTGGTGAAAGAGGTTCACAGGTTGTTAAAGTTTGGGAACCACTGCCATAGGTGTAGCTAATCTGCCTCCACAAGAGGCAGTAGCTATGTTGACATAGCACTGTCTATACTGGGGCTTAGGTTGGGGTAACTGTCAGAGGTGTGGACGTTTCACACCCTTGAGCAATGTAGTTATACCAGTGTAGACCTGGCCTAAACCTCATCTCAGGAAGATTTACAAATGAAGTTTCCATTCCTCTGCAGAAGGAAGGAAGGAGCTACTGGATTGGTTCCCCAATAATTCCTTGTTTTACAAAGCTTTTGCTTTATGTGGGGAGGGACTTCCATTCCTGTATATTATTCTATTTTAAATAAATCTCTGCTTAGCCTTCTCCCCCTGCGGACCCCCCCTCCCTCCCCAACTTGCCTTCTGTTGTCAGCTGCTTGCTACTTCCCATTAATGATAATGGAAGAGATGTGCAACAGCGTGAGGCACTTCTCACCTGATAGCTACTAGGAAAAAAAAAAATTCAGGTTGCACACTTCTTCCTATTTAACCTATCCTGGTAGATTACCAGACAATTTGACAGGGAGATTTAGACATATGAGCTAATATTAAGACAACTGTTATGATGAAGTTGTAAGTTGCTGGAGAGCTTTGAAAGTACACTTCTGGTGGCCTTAGTGGAAGGCTAGGGCTTGCTGCTGGAACCTCCAGCACTAACATTGGACTGACTTGGTATTCCATAGGCAAGGACAATGGCCAGAAAACAGCTTCACTCAACTTATCAGATGGATCGATGTCAGTTTTTAATCACCCCATGTTTGCTCTGTAGCCCAGTGGTATGCATGCAGGAAGCCAGTAGGTCAGCTATAATTTGAGCTAAGATCTCTGCTTAACAAAGCATTCTGCAAAGACATTATTCTACCACTATGGTCTGAGTGACTGAATTTTGCCAAGGACACTGTGCAGAAGTGATCACTCCTACAGGATAGGTTTTTTGAATGTGCAATTAAAATTTATTGCTTGACATAACAATGGTTACCAGAAGGCAGCTGAAGCACAATACAAATAGTTTCAGGCATAAGAAAGTGCTGGATGCACTATGAATGAAGGTCAGTCTTCCAGCCAATGACCATTTCATAGTTTAATAAGTGGAGGGCATGGAGAGGCACAACCACTTTTTGACGAAATATGAAGCTTAGTAGAACCTGCCCATTTGCTTCCTAAGCACTTATTTTAGACATCCGTGTGCTTCAGTCTGAAAGCAAGAGCTTCCATGTTACTTGGAATCTTGTGCCTATTCCAGAGATTAGGAAACTGGAACACAATAGCTTACGGTCGTCATTGTGATGAAGTCCAAGCCATGGCATAAAATTGGCAAGTATAAATGTATCTTCCTGTTAAGATTCCTTGTGCTCCTCTATTCAATCTTGGTCTCAGTAGGTGACTTACTGTCCTGAGGAGTGCCTTGGTATTCCACAGAAATCTCAATGTGTGTTTAGATATGCCATCCTATTATTCCTGCATATTTGCATAGAGGGCTTCAAGTTGGGTCTGAAAGTATTTAGAGAGTTCTGCTCTCTTTGCCTTCAGGGTTGGAGTCAGGAGTCCCTGTTCAATAGTGAACATCTCTGGATGAATGTAGATGTCTTTAACCTGAGTGTAGAAAGACCGACAGTTACACTTTCTAGCACATCACAGACAGCTAGTTTATCAGCACCATGATAAACTGAAGAGCCACTGAATTTCCATGTGGATAGGTTCTTTAATGCGGTTCAGAACTAGTTTAAGCTACAGCAATGCATACTTCCCAGGCCTTTGGCAGCCACTGTTTGCCTGTGCCAACGTCTGTTACAGAAAGTTCATAATCCTAAATACTCACTTGTTCAAAGGACTTCAGGCCAGCTTCTCTTCCTACTTTGACCAGGTCTTCTAAAATAGCTTTTTTCAATACCTAGAATAGACCAAGTTGAAAAACAAACATCATGTAACACAGCAAGCCGAAGTTTAACGCTACCTCCCCTTCTAAATCCATGGTGGGGTAGTGGTCCCGTTGTGAAGTTATGCTTAAAGGTGTTGGCTACTTACCACTCAGTACTGTGTTCAGAGCCCTATAAACATTACTGGCCTTTGTAGGGATGTGGCTAGAGCATTATCCTCATTTGCCAGATTGGAAGTCATTACACTTCCTTTGTCTTCCTAAGCCCGTGGCAATGGCAGAGCTAAGACTGGAACTCAGGCCTTGCCGCCTCAACCCAGTGCTTGCTCCAGGACATGGTCAAAACTGTTTTGACTAAGGACTAGCAATTTACTTGGAAGCTTAAAATATAAAACTCTAAAGACACTAAAGAAATATTCTAAGTCCACATTAAGGCAGTTTCTGCAGGACTATTGTTCTCTGCAGCACAAGTATAATGCACCCAGAAGATACAATCTTAAGATAAAAAGCTACTTACTGAATTTTTGTAAATTTCTTCAGATGAACCTTTTATTCCAAGTTTTGCTGCAAATTTTGGAAGTACCTCAGGGTCAGGAACCACTACACCCACTAGAGAGGACTGTGGAAAGAGGCACATTTGGAACAAGATGCATGATGTGAAAGTGTCAAAAGTTTAGTGCAATCCTGTTCAACATTTAACTGTTGGACTCAGTACAAGAGTCCTACCTCGAATCTCAACCCAAAGAGGCTTTGCAGAACTATCGGGTTCTCACTTTGCCCATCACAGATATGAACAGAATACATGCATCATGGATCAGAGGAAGTGCCTAGTTAAAGCTAAATATTTTTTTAAAACAGTGGTAATTATTGCAGAAAATTCTTTTCCAGATGTCTGGCTAGCAAATCTTGCCCACATGCTCAAGGCATAACCATCACCCTGTTTGGTATCAGGAAGGACTTTTGAGGTCAGATTGGCAGAAACCCTCAGGGTTTTTTTTTGCCTTCCTCTACAGCATGGGGCACTGGTCATGGGCTGGTTTTAACTAGAGTAAATGGTATTCTCTGTAACTTGAGATCTTTAATCACAATTTGGAAGCTTCAGTAAGTCAGCCTGGGTTATGGCCTTATTGCAGAAGTAAGTGGGTGAGATTGTGGCCTGTAATGTGCACGAGGTTATACTATATTACCATGATGGTCCCTTCTGGCCTTAAAGTCTAAGAGACTAATACAATTGCCAGAGTCCTCTGGATAGGGTGAGTGTTACATACACCAAACTACTTACCATTTGAGTTAGAGTTTTGCATAATTTAAATAAGCTCAAAGTGTGAGCTACAGTTTAATGGCTTCTCCAGATCAGAGTCTAACCACACAGCCTATGCTCTGGGCACCCATTTCTTAAGAGTGATGATCACCCCCTGGTTTTTAAGATGTTTCAGCATTGGTCTAAATGCTCCCATTGAAGTACATGGGAATTTTATCCACTGCAGTGATATCACTTAGGCAACTTCTGATCACTTGAAACACACAGATATTGAATTACCCCTAAGTTAGTTATCACCTCCCAGCCTACTTAGAAAGCATAAAAATTGTGGGATAGCATCCTGACAAACACTGCTGAAGAGAAGATTCCTGCCCTCTAATGGGAAGGCTAACAAGAGAGCCTGGTTAGCAGGCAGAGTTTAAAGCCAAAAGGGTCCACTAGTAGTCTGACCTCCTGTATATCACAGGCCAGCTATGCCCATACAGGCTCTTGAGGGGAAGCTGCAGCTTGTACACAGAACAAGCTTCAGAGCAATGTATGGGTTGGAAGTACTCCAGGTAATGCTTCAGAAGGCCCAATTCTTCAAGGCTGAGCACTCATTTCCTATTTAGGGAATAAAGCACTCAGGAAAGAAGCAATTTACCTTTAAACTCTCCCCATGTACAAAAACTTGCGCCACAGGAGCACTTCTGATGTAGACATTTTCAATCTTCTCTGGTGCAATGTACTCTCCTTGTGCTAGCTTAAAGATGTTCTTCTTTCTGTCAGTGATCTTCAGTGTTCCATTCTACGGTAATGTTTTAATGTTAAGGTATTTCCTAATATTTAGAGTCATTCCTTCCCCCCCCCCAAATTAAAGCTTGCTTCTAAAAAGCTGACCTACTCCCTTTTGCAATGGATTTCATTTTTGTTGCATGGAATCATGTGGCTTGTCTCAAACAGCTGCATCTTCACAACCCCACAGAGAAGTTGAGAGGTACTAATTGGTTCAGAGAAACTGATTAACTTAAGCCCCAAACTCCTCAGTTATTCTTCTAATTATCTCAGGACATGATTAGGCAGCACCTTTATTTTCTCTCTTTATTAAGAGAAGATCTCACCTTGCCTGATCATTGTGAAAGCAATGGCATGCTCTGGAGTTAAATTACTGGCCTGACAGGTGTTATTTGAAGCCTCCCTTGTCTGAGCTAATTGGTCTTGGGTACTCCACCCTCATGCAAGAAACTTTAACAGTTACTGGCATCTTTGTTTAACCACATATTGTACCAATCAGTGGTGAGAAGGGGTCCTTAGAGGGACTCTACACTCTGACATCTAAGTTTTGATCAACACTCCAATTCCAGACACCAGTTCTAGGTCTATATTATCTTTGTAGTATGCCAAACAAAGCCCCCAAATTTAACTAAGTAGAGTTATCTGGCGTATTAGGCCTATCTTTAACAGTTTGGGAAGATACTAGTATTATGTACCCTACAACAGTCCAATACTTTTTGCCTTCACTACAAGTTTAGTAGTGATCATCACTTCCAAGATTCCTCAGCCAACTAGGGAAGTGTTCCTCCTATAACAGGTATTAAACCAGTGAGAACTTACTGGCATCCATTTCCCAATGTCTCCAGTGTGAAGCCAGCCATCCTTGTCAATAGCTTCGGCTGTTTTCTCAGGATCCTTTAAGTAACCTTTGAAGACATTTGGTCCTTTAATGCAGACCTACAGCATGCAAACAAGAGCACTTGTCATCACATGTAGCATTGCAGCAATCTTCACAGCATCACTCCAAAGACAGGTTTGCCTACCTCGCCTTCATTATTGGAAGAGAAGTAGTTCATGTCAGCCACATCTTCTAGTTTTAGGATATTGCAGGGTAGAGGGGCTCCAACATGGCCTGCATGAGAAGTTTAGGCAGATTTTATTTGTTAGATCTCTAACCTTTTGCAGAATCCATGGGTGACTTCCTCACACCCTCAAGGTATTTTGAGGGAGTCAATTTAAAGTCAGTTTCTACTTTACTTGGAGAGAGACTGGAATTCAAACGCTTAAGATTCTTTCAGCCCCTCCCCCCATATATTGCTTTGGAGTTTCTAAACGGTGTACTATACAAGGTAGGAAAGGAATGGTTGGATCAGGGGTGTTCACTGCTGCAGGAAAACAAACCCAACAGATCTTGATTAAAGGTGAAGAACATTTTAGCTGCCAGGTTATTCTTTATGCTGAAACTATAGAATCTCCTACATTTCAGTTTCCTATCTATTGAGATGCAAGTCATTGGTCCTTACCACCGATTGTTTAAAATCCTAGGACATGTGTAAGTTAGTTTGCTCCCTCCATCTCATGTCCTGGCAGTTTTCTAATTTGGGTAATAATTTCTGCCTACGTTCCCCCCGCCCCGCTCATCTTTTTCAATTGTACTTGAAATGTTACCCTGTCCTAAGTCTCAGCTACTGTGTGCTGGTAAATGGATTTCTGTCTAGTAGTGTCGATTCATAGGTGATTAAGTGATCCAAGTTGGATCTAGCCGTTTCCTGAATAATGGTTGTATTGAGGTTTAGTTAATGAATATTTAGGTTTTATTATGAACAATTAAACAGTTCTGCATTCCTCCCGGAAGATACTGAATCAAGAGCCATTTTGTATTCCATGTTGTGCAGAAACACCTAAAAACATAACAGTGCCTCCCTGGATTATGTTTAGGTCCCCTCCAAATTCATGGTCATAGGATTTTTAAAATTGTAAATTCCACGATTTCAGCTATTGAAATCTGAAATTTCAGTGTTGTAATTGTAGGGGTCCAGACCCAAAAAGGAGTTGTGGAGGGGTTGCAGTATTGCTACCCTTACTTCTGCGCTGCTGCTGGCGGCACTGGTTTCAGAGTTAGGCAGCTGGAGAATGGTGGCTGCTGGCTGGGAACCCAGCAGTGCAGAAGTAAGGATGGCATAGTATGGTATTGCCCCCATTATTTCTGTGCGGCTGCTGGCAAGGTACCACCCTCATAGTTGGGCACCTGGCCAACAGCTGCAGCTCTGGCCACCCAGCTCTGAAGGCAGCAGTCAGGGTGGCAATATTGTGACCCCCTAAAATAACCTTGCAGCCCCCCTACAACTCCCTTTTGGGACAGGACCCCCAATTTGGGAAACACTGGTCTCCTTTGTGAAATCTTTAGAAGGAGGGTAAAAGCACACAAGAGACCAGATTTTGCAGGGGGATACTAGATTTCATGGTATGGGACACTTTTCATGGCTGTGAATTTGGTAGGCCCTTATTGTGTTTTAGAAGAGATATTGGAGATTCTGGGTGAAGTGTGAGCAAGGAAGACATGTATGTGCGCTTTGGTCCTTTAGAGCCTTTTATGCCCAAACACCACATTTCTATCCTTCGGCCCACAACAGCCCTTACTAGCCACCTGGTTAGTAAGTTCATGTGATGAACAGAAGAGATGCTATTCAGGCTAGCAAGCCCTCACTCATAGAAAAGTGAATGCAAGATTAACTGGTGCTAATGGGTGTTTGAGAAGTTGGTGTACACAACAGGGCAGCAACAAACTGAACGAGTATTTAAATTCTGTCTACCAGGTGGGAATCAGGGTGATCTTTTCAAAGGCTCCTAGCACAATTGAGTTGCCCAACACCTTCCAGGGAAGTGAGGCATCTGCCTTTGGCAGCTTCAGGGAAGACTTCCAATCTCAAGCATACCTGTTGTGCAATCGCCAGGCACTGTGAAGGTGCAGCCAGCTGCGCATTCTGTCTGACCATAGGCTTCAAAAATCTGGATAAGATGGAAACAAATACCCTTTTAGTGTTGGAGTCCTTGTGTTGTCACTGCTGTAACATAAGAGTTGTGCCTATCTGTAGAGTGTCAAGATGCACTTTACATGACAATATGAAGTATTTTGCCACGTCTGGCATATCCATCCTTTGTATGCAATAGACGCAGCTAGAAAAGACTATTTTGTACAGCTATTGTAAAAAAATCCAGATCCAATAGCCTGCTGTTTTGGTATGGTCAGAATTTTACCACTGAGAAGGTTGAGCCTACATCCAGTTCCTTCATAGAAACACAGAATTCCTAGTGCAGGCCTCCCTGTTAACAGCCCAAGTGCAGATTTGAGCAGAGATCCCATCCAAACTCTTCCTATTGGCAAGAGAAAGTTAAAATTGGTTTCCTCTTTGAGCTGAGTGGTCCAGACTCCTTTCCCAGTTCCCTCCAGAGCCATTCCCACCACCCACACCCTGCAGAGAGCTAGGGGTGCACTCCTGCCACAGAGAGCCCTGCATAAAGTAGCTGAAGTGCAGACACTTGCTAACAGGGCATGTTGCTAGAAGACTCCTGGCACCCCATTACACTCCCCTGCACATGCTTTCTGCAATACAGCAGTCAATCTGCTGGAGAGAAGAACTACTCAAAACAGTATACCACAAAAGGTTTGTGTTCTCCCCTTGCTATACTAATGCTACAGCATGGGGGGGTTGCAAACTTAATTTGCAGAGAGGAACATGTGCAAAAAAAACCCGAACAAGTCTTAATAGGATTGTGGCACTACAAGATGCTTTAAATTCAGTCATCTGCTTTGCTGCTCCTCTCCACCCTCCTTTGCTTTCTATTTGGAGTAAGCTTTTCATGGCAGGGAGTTGGTCTTCAGATTTGGCTATACGAGTGCCTGACAATGTCAGCCTTCCAAGCAACCTCATCCTCCACTCATTCAGGAAGAGGCCCTTATTCTACATAGCACAAACACTAAAGATTGTAGGATGTTGGATCCAGCTAGAAAAGTGCTAGTACATAGATGGGGAGAAGAGTTTTAGTGTGATCAAGAGTCAATGATGGAGAGAAAGTCTGTTCTAGAAGTGAGGTCTTTTAGTGCAAAACTGTTTTCTGCAATGTGGAATGCTATGGCATTTGTCTTAGCTGCATGCTGAGAAGTCCATACTTCATACAAAAATAACCCCCCACTACACTCAGTCTGGGCCAGTGTCACTTGTCAGAGAGAGTGCCATCTAAAGTGTTCTGTCAAATCAAGTTTGAGAAGTTAGCCACAGTCTCAGAGAAGAGTCTGCACCATGGAATAAGACCGCAAACATGGCTCACCTGACATCCCAATGCTCCTCTGAGAAGTGTCAGGACAGAGGGAGATATGGGGGCAGCTGCTGTTACCATTATACGCACTTGCCCACCCATGGTCTCCTGCAAGAAAGGATTAGAGTAGTCAAAAAGCAGAGCCTGATCCATCTACAGGAGTCAAGGGTTTGTGACTAATCAGCACGTTTAACAGTATCATTTTAAAGCCATGTACAGGAACCTAAGACTTCATTCAAGGTACGCCCGTTTTCTTGATTTCTTCCTCTCTCCTTAACAGCAGCCATTGCCACAAGCAGCTAGCAAGTCATTGTCTAAGCTACACAAGCCCTCCAAAGGCAGCATACCACTTCTTGAACAGAATTGAGTACTGCTTCCGCTAATGGAGGACTAAGGCTTAGTTGCCATTCACGGAAGGGAGAGGATCACAAGACATGCCAACAGGTCTTCCTATCTAACAGGCATCAGTGGTGCAAGCACGAAGCTGCTCAAAGGAAAAAGTTGAGACATCACTGTATTCTGTCCCACTGGGCTCTAGAACATGGCAGCTACTTTTTGGCATTACTTCAAGGCAGCCATGTCTAGCTTAGAAGTCAGATCAGCATTCCTCTCCCCACCCCCCTAGCTAATTTGGCAAGGGTCTCAGGGTGCTTTTTAAAGTGCCAAGAATTACATGTAGCTACCTCACTTGAGATATTGTAACATCTAAACTGGAGGTGGAATGCTTGTCATTTATCCATTTTACATGGCCAGCCAGTGAACACTCAAGGATTAGATCTCTACCTTCATCTCCTGCTTTAGCTTCCAGATCTCATTCCCTCCCCTATCCATGCTGCTATTGCCCCAATTTGGTTGTTGATCCAGTGGCTGCTCACTCTGAACAAAGAACTAGGCTATTCTCTTAGATTCCAAAAGAGTATCTGGTGTACTACACCTTACACTAAAACTACCATAAGGAGCAGTCACCAAGGATTGGACACTTCTAGATTTTAAGGACAATAAAAGAAGCAGTCCCATCTTCCAGAAAGTTCAGTTTCAGCTCAACTCTGCCTTCAGACTAAACTCAGGTGCAGAGTATATTTTCCCCAGACACTTCTATCCAACTGGAACACAGCAACTCAAAGTTGCATTCATGCATGTGTGTACAATGAAGTTAATCACTGCAAGTCTAATAGTTTTACTGCATTGGTTTGAACTATAAAACAGTGTTGTGTTTTTAGACGTCCTTGTGTGTCATTCACCTCAGTGTTACACATTTCCCATTCTGGGCCTGATCTACAGATGTTCCAAGTCTGCTACATATAGCCTGGCTCTTCAGCTCATGTCAGACTCCTGCTTTCAGCTCTGATCCAAGGTAAACAGCATTACAGCAGATATAGTATGGGAGTGTTTACCATGCTGTTCTAGCCTCTGCTTATCTCCAGCAGCTCATCTATCACCTTATTTGGGCCTGGAGCGGTTACTGTGAATATGTTCGGTTACAGAAATTATATGCATCTTTGAGACATACCTGGATTTTCTTAAAGATCATTTTGTCCCAGATGCTGTCATTTCGGAGAACACCCTTCTTCACTTCGTCCAGTTTTCTGGCTAATGCAAAGTTTAACAGAACCCGTTTCAATGGATTCTGTGCACCACTTTGTATCTGCAGGTGAAAAGCTGTTTAAATGAGTTTATCCATGAGCTCACCAGGATATTTTCCCTCACGATAAAGAAAACATTACTTTTTAAAAAAATTTGAAGGGTGCTAGATTCAGTGACCAGTGCCATCTTCCTCCATTTAGAGACAGCATGGACATTGTGGAATAGAATGGTGCCACTTGGTGTAGTGGTCACACCTCAGCCATGACCTTGAGGGACTGCCTTTGTGGTAGATTGGGCCATGCAGACTCTGCAAAGAATGCCATGACAGGAAAGACTGCCAACAGGGTTTGTGTTTGCTTTAAATAAAAGCAGACATTCTGCCATGAGTGTTAACAGTTGAAGATCCACATTTAATTTGATTTTCATGGGAAGTAGGTGAGGCATTTGTATTACTGTAGCATCTAGGAGCTACAATCATGACCCTCCAAGCCCCTGCATTGTGCTAGGGGCTATAAAGACAATGCTCACTCCTCTAATCAGGACCTCTGCCCCCAACTTGTGGGTATTCAGTACATTAAATTTAAAGCCAAGTTTCCAGTAAGTGCTAAGTTGTGTGAATTTGCAAATCTTGGAAGCAGATTTAAGTGCACATCCCCCTTCATGTAAATTCATCTAGGAAAGCAGCAGCTTTTAGTACCTTGTCATAGATCCTGTTGAGCAATCTTGGTACTGTTGGAAACATAGTCGGCTTCAAGGTTTTCATGTCATCTGTTAGTAGTCTAATGTCTCCTTGGAAGAAACCCACTCTTGCTCCACTGGAGTACATTATAGTCTAGAAAGTAAATATACAGAGAATGAGCCTAGTTCTGCAAGTCCTTGCTTGGGGTAAGAATTCCCAGCCTCATGACTAGGAGTCTCAGACCAATTCATAAGTTTAAGGCTATGCAGGCTTGCTATATATCTGTAGCATGCAGCTTCCTTGGAGGAGTGAAACGGTTCTCCTTTGTACTCATGCATCCCCTGGGAGCAAAGGATGAAATCACTTAATCGTCAACATATCCCCATTTTATGGATGGGCAAGTTATTTGTATCTGTTAACCAAATGACATCCCTCTTGTATGTCTAGTTTCTATCATGAGATCCCAGTCTGTAGTGGAACAAGTGAAGAAACAGTGAATAGTGATATTAAGATCTTTTTAAGAACACAATTAGAGCTCAGAAAGTAGCAGTAAGTGTAAGTGCTTCCTGTATTCAGTGTTCTTTAGAAGTATTAAGATTCAGAATCCCTGAGATTTATAAGGCTTACAATTTCCATTTTACAGATAGGGAAGTGGAGGCAAAGGGGCCAAGTGACTTGCTCAAGGCCACTGAAGTAGTTCAGGAATCAGGATTAAACAGACGGTGAGGTCGGGTAGGGAGTGTACTTTGTGAAAGGATATTACAATATGTCCACATGTAATGTACATTTGGGCTTCTGGGCCTACTCTGGGAGGATTTATAGCCCTTCAGAAGCAATTAGAGTTAAGGGATGTTTTAGCAATGTCATTTGTTTAGGTGTTTTTTCTTAGTGTCCTCTGCCCTACATTTTACAATGGTGTGACAGTGTTGCTTTAAGGTGGGAAATACCCACCATCAATCCCTTCAGAGGTAGCAGATACCAAGCAGGGCTATGCTTGTCAGATATAATTCTGACAAAGGTTTACTGCTTACTTCATTTGAAGTGTGAAAATTAATGAGACTGAATCCACTTCTCAATGGGATCAATAAGATCTTTGGCATCAAGTTCTGTGGGATCAGGACTGGCCTGAGATCAGTGTAGTTCTCTATTTCCATCTGGTTAAAGAGCTTTTCTGTGCTTTAGGAATAGAAGAGCCCTCAGTTCCTCCTAGGGTGAGGAGATGTCCTGATTTTATAGGGACAGTCGGGATATTTGGGGCTCTCTTATATAGGTGCCTATTACCCCCCACCCTCTGTCCTGGTTTTTCACACTTGCTGTCTGGTCACCCAAGTTCCTCCCGTGACCCCTTACTTTCTTTATCTTGCTCACATTCAACCCCTATTGGTTCAGGCCCTTGATATAAGGGGCTCTGGCTCAGGGCCTGTTATTTTTGGGATATTAAAGTGTTGCAGGTGAATGCTAGAGTCAGTGTGATAATCTAGACCCCAGTGTTCACACCTTACATACTGCTGTAATATATTTTGTACAAAGTACACCTGGTAAGGTAATCATTTGAAAACTCAATTTGCTGATACAACATCACACAGGGGAATCTTTGCCATATGTATTTCAACACGTTCCAAACACCATGGCTAGTCTGTCCAAACAGATGTTGGCAAACAGGTCTGTCCTAAAACAAAGGAATGTGTGCTGTGCTTAATTTGCATTTAAGCAATTAAAAAAAAAAAAGTCAAGCAGGAAAGGAAACCAAGGAAGCTCAAACAGGTGAGCAAGTGTGTGTGTGTAAGGATGTTCGCTGATGGTTATCTCCTAGTGCCCAGCTGGAAGTCTTTCAAGCGAGGGACTGACTATAAAAGGGACAAAACATCTCAAGGCACCCCTTCTCTCTCCCTGCCCATCCCATACACTGCATTCATTGGACTCTGGGGGAGAGGGGTCCTGACCTACAGGGTTTTGTCAGTAAGATGGCTAAAAGCATGTGGTAAGATGCTTTGCTTGAATCTAGTAGTTTAAGCTAGCAAAAAATGTAACCCAAGTGGGGCTAGCAGACTGCACTATGCAGACACTTGCATCCTGAAAGACTGAGCAATCCATGTGGGAGCTACTTCAGCAAGGCATTGTAAGGTACCCAGGGTTGTAGGACAGAGGTGACTGACTTACCAGGGTATGATCCAGATTAGTCTCCTGACCTGTGCTGCAATGTTTTGTAAGCCATTTGAGATATTTACAGGTACATGTGTTCACACATCCACAGAGGGTTTATAGTACATGTTTGAGTGATGCACCAGTGTGTCTACCCACATATGTATTTAGATTAGGGCTGTTGATTAATGGCAGTTAACTCATGTGATTAATTTGAGTTAATCGCCCTGTTAACTAGAATACCAATTGATTACATATTTTTGGATTTTCTACATTTTAAAATATTGATTTCAATTACACAGAATTGAAAGTGTACAGTGCTCACTTTATATTTGATTACAAATATTTGCACTATAAAAATAAGATGTATGAGCTGAATTGAAAAGTACTTATGAGGAGATTGCACAACTTACAAATGTAGGTTGTTACATAACTTCACTCAAACAAAACAATGTAAAACTTCAGAGCCTACAAGTCCACTCAGTCCTACTTCTTGCTTCTCTTGGCAATTGGCTGAACAAGTTTGTTTACATTTACTGGAGCTATTGTAAAGAAGCAGGCAGCATTGTCACCTGAAATTGAGACCAGGCATTCACATGGCCTGTTGTAGCTGGCATTGCAAGATATTTATGGGCCAGATACACGAAAGATTCACATGCCTCTTAATGCTTCGGCCATCCTTCCAGAGGACTTGCTTCTATGCTGAAGACACTTGTTAAAATATAATGTGTTAATTAAATTTTTGACTGAACTGCTTGGGGGAGAATTGTACGTCTCCTGCTTTTTTAACCGTCATTCTGCCATATATATTTCATGTTATGAGTCTTGGATGACCCAGCACATGTTCATTTTAAGAATACAGTCACTGCAAATTTGACAAAATGCAAAGATACCAATATGAGATTTCTAAAGATATCTACAGCACTCGACCCAAGATTTAAGAATCTGAAGTGCCTTCCAAAAATCTGAGGGATGAGGTGTGGAGCTTGCTTTCAGAAGTCTTAAGAGCAACACTGATGCAGAAACTACAGAACCACCAAAAAGAGGAAAAATCAGCCTTCTGCTGGTGGCATCTGACTCATGATGATGAAAATGAACATGCATTGGTCTGCACTGCTTTGGATTGTTCTTGAGCAGAATGCATGTCCTCTGGAATGGTGGTTGAAGTATCAACGGACATGAATCTTTAGCACATCTGGCATGTAAATAGTTTGTGACACCAGCTACAACACTGCCATGCAAATGCCTGTTCTCACTTTCAGGGGACATTGTAAACAAGAAGCAGGCAACATTATCTTCTGCTAAACTAACTAACTTATTTGTCTGACAGATTGGCTGAACTGTGCACAATTTTAGAAAGCAGACAAGTTAGGACACAATAGACTACAAGAGATGTTGAGACGGTGAATTGGGCAGGCTATTTACTTTCTCAGCAGAGTGCAAGAAAAGTCACCCTGTGAAGTTGGCCAGATGCCTTTATCTCTAAAGGCATGTTAGCAGATGAAAGAAGAGTTTAGATAATGTGTAATGTAGCCTGCAGAACTTGTTGCCAAAAGTATTTAGTTCAGACCTTTATTGGCAAGTTTAAAAGAATGTATATGAATGTTCTGATTAGTCAGAGTTACATTTGTTTAGTGGTTGGTATATGCCCTGGAGCATGACTATTAATATCACTAAATAATGGTTTTGAAGGTTGCCCTATGGACAATCTGGTATTGGCCACGCACATAAGTCAGTAGCTAACTGTACTACTGAGTTAAGTGTGCCATTGTAGGACTGGTTGCATGGACAGAACTTCTACCAGATCATTACAGGAAGGACATTGGTATAGAACATAAGGAAACATAAATTAAGGGCTTGGTTTACTCTTACCTGTACTACTCTCTCAAACATGTGAGCTAGAGGAAGATAGGACACTGAGATGTCTGAAGTCTTGCAGTCAAATGTAGTCTACAGTGAAACAGAACAGCATTGAGGTGGGAGATGATCGTTATGCCACAGCATATAACAGAATTCAACATATCTATGTTTAACCACTATATTGAAGTGGCAGGTAATTTTACACCTGCTCCAGCCTACTCAGAGGTTTGAGGAGTCAGAACTTTTGTATTCCCCCCCCTCCCAGAGTGATCTGTTAGAGACCACTGAAGTTAGCATGGCCACCACCCTCCCTCTGTCCCCCATCTGCAATTCCTGAAGTCCCTGTCTAGTAGATTTCCTCAGCCTGGTTTGGAGCCAAGTCAGGCACTCTTGAAAGAGTGGGATGGGGGTGGGGGGAGAGAAGAGAGTTTGGTCTTTTGTATTCCTTCTAGGAGCATGTCTAACTTTCCTGAGTGTCCCTGTATAGGCAAGCCCTAGGAAAGGCCCAAGATGGGAAGTTCAGATCCAATCTGAGCAGCCAGGATTTAGATATTTCAGATCTTGTGTTCTGGCTCAGATCTATTCCTAGGACTAACTTCTCATTTCTGTAAAAGATACATTCGTGTTCTGGCTTTGGACAGGAGTGAGGTTAGTTGTCTTGGCCTGGTCTTCAGATGAGACTTGTCCATTTCAAAGTCCTGCACACAGTGTAGGCGGATTAAGTTGACTGTGGCAACTCAGGAGGACTTGAATAGTTTTGTGAAGCTGGGTGGCTTAGACAGGATAAGCCTCCAAAGGAACAAACACCAAGTTAGTCTGCAAACATGAAAGCAGCAACTTACCTCAGTACTTTTAAGGAAAGCAGCAGCATTTGCAACAACGTTTTCATGCGTGAGCATGGCTCCTTTTGGGTTGCCTGCCAAAGATCATGGGGAAGAACAAACTCATGCAGCTGTAACCACTAGGGATCGGGCAAGTTTTACTGTTTACATTTGGCTCAGTCACTTGTACATTTGCAATCCCTCAGGGGATTCATTTGTGGTATTGGACTCAAGTCATGTTTCCACATGTAACTAGTAAATCTTCACTAGCAACGTTAAAGTGTTGCTGTGGTAGTGCTTTAATGCGGCTGTGTAGTCATGGCACCAGTGCTGGGGGGGGAGGGAGGGAGGGGGGGGGAAAAAAAGAGAGAGAGAGCGCGCGCGCATTCCCAGCACTAACCCCCCACACACACACTGGGAGTAGCTCCCAGTGCTGGTGCTGTCTACACTACCACTTTACAGCACTGAAACTTGCAGTGCCCAGGGAGGGTGTTTTTTCACTATGTAGTCTTGAGACAGCTTTTGGATCAGAGATTTAAAAAAAAAAAAACCATCACTACATAAGCATTACATCTAATGCAAGTGTGCCCAAAACATGGCCTATAGAATCCTGAGGTGCAGTTTAGGAGTGTCTCCAGCTAGGCATGTTTTAAGTGGAGGTGAGAGCTGCAGGTTTAAGGGATAACATGCCCAAGATGGAGGGCCAGCTTCTTAGACTGGTGGAACTATTCACTTGAGTGGAGTTGTATGGATGTAACGAAAGGAGATTTTTGGCTCATGTCTGCTATCCCTCTACAATGGCTTCCATTATCGTTTTAGTGTAGTGTATGAAGCCTCCTGCAGTTATTCACCACAGGATGACAAAGCAGGGGAGGCTCTCATTTGATTGCCAGTACCATCAAGGAGCTTATCAATCACAGAAGGAAATTAGGTTCTGCATTTCAGGTCTTGAGATTTCCAGTATCCCCTCACATCACAATAGTCTCCCCTGATCCAAGAGACAAATAAGAGACTTTAGTGTCTGACTCTACTTGTTACTTACCTGTTGTTCCACTGGTGAAACAGACAATGCTAAGATCCTCAGGTTTAGGAGGCTAAAAAAAAGATGACAAAAGAAGCAGTGTTAATTTCATAAGCCAAGGTTGTTTTTTTTAAATCCTTTGCTCCACTACTGTAGTGTTCAAGCACCTTCCAGGTAAGCAGCCAGTAGCCAAATCCCTGGTATTTCTCCCTTTTCCAGCAAGACCCTGCTTGGGTTCAGTTTTATTTTGTAAGGGTTATGAGGTAGAAAGGAGGGGATCATTGGTGGGCAGGCCTCTTCAAAGAGGCAGGTTTTGCAGTACTTTCAAGAAAGACAGAGTATTAGGTTTCAGTAACTTACAACAGGTTCTCTTAAGTTGTTCCTGCCCAGCTCCTGTGTCAAGATAGATAAAAAGACAGCTTTAACACTTATTGTAATATCAGAAAGTAAATGCAATGCAAGCAGGTGAAACAGGCCAGATGGGGCATGTGATTGTTTAGCCAGCATGCATTTTGCCGGTGTGTCAATGAGTTTACACCTTTCCCTGCACTTCCACAGCAGTTACTGAGGAGCCCTCTTCAACACACTCAAGATAATCAAGTACAAAGCTGGCTGAAGAGTTTCAATGGATCTCACTAAACTGGTGACAGCATGGCAGATGAAATTCTATGCTAAGTGCATAGCAGAAAATAATTCCAACTGCACATACAAAAATGGGGTCTAAATTAGCTGTTACCACTCAAAGATCTTGGAGTCATTGTGGCTTGTTCTCTGAAGACATCTGCTCAGATGTAGAACAGCAGTCAAAAAAGCTAACAATGTTAGAAACCACTAGGAAAGGGATAGATAATACAATGGAAAATATAATGTCACTATATAAATCCATGGTACACCCACATCTTGTGTACTGTGTGTGGTTCTGGTTTTCCCATTAAAAATGGATTAGAATTGGAAAAGTACAGAGGACAGCAACAAAATTTAAGGGTATGGAACAGCTTCTATATGAAGAGAAATTAAGACTGGGACTATTCAGTTTGGAAGAGACAGAGGGATAGTAGAGGTCTATAAAAACCATGAATGAGTGGAAGTGTTATTTATCCCTTCTCATAAGAACTGGGAATCACTCAATGAAGTTAGGCAGATTTAAAAAAAGTTTCAAGATGCAGTCAGTCAATCTGTGGAACTTGTTTCCAGGGGATGTTGTGAAGGCAAAGAGTATAACTGGGTACAAAAAAGATTAGATATGCTCATGGAGGATATAGCGATTGCCAAAATGGTCAGGGATATAACCCCATGCTCTGTATTTTCCTAAGCCTTTGATTGCCAGACGTGGGGGGAACGGACCACTTGATAGTTATCCTGTTCTATTTCTTTCCTCTGAGGCATTTGACAATGGCCACTGTTGGAAGGCAGGCTACAGGGCTAGATGGATCATGGGTTTTACCAGATATGGCCAGTCTTATGTTCTTAATATTCCCATCCACAGAGGCCCAGCCAGGAGCGCCACCAGCTTTTTTTCCACCATAGGCGGTGGAAGGTCCCGCCCCCGAAATGCTGCCCCCAACAGAGGCGGCAGAAGGTCCAGCCACTGCAGTCACCACCCCCCAAATGTTAGCGCCCTAGGCAACCGCCTAGGTTGCCTAATGGATTGCGCCAGCCCTGGGCCCAGCAAGTCTGCCAGCTTGTGTTGGACCCCTGCACTGCACATTTTCCAGCCCATGCATTTTACAAGTTACAGCTCCAGAAGCTTGTGCTTGAGATCTCCAGAGTTAGCTTTAATTTCAGGAGAGCATGAGGGAAACTCAAGGTGGTACAGACCATGTACCTTAGTTGGCTATTGATCAAGAGCTGCAGAAAGTCTGTCCATTCAAACAGTTTCTGCAAGGCTTACCGGTTTGAATTGGACTGAATTTCTTATTCAAAAGTCTGTATGTCGTCATTTAAGGGAGCACAGATTAACCCCCAACATTGCTATTGTATAATAAACTAGACATCTGAATACCAAGTCAGTATGCCAGCTTAAATGCATAAAGAGACTTTTGTAATAGGAGTTGTATCTAAAGATGATATCTAATACTAAGTTGCAGCTCCTTAATAGGTGGTGCATGACTGAGCCACTCTAGGGAAACTCCAGTTACCAGTGTAGTAAACATGTCCAATGTCTGCATTGCACTAGTCAATACATTGCAGTCTCTTCAGATTGCTAGTTCATGCCACTGAACGTTCAGCCTGAAGCTCTCAAGCAGTGAAATTTGACTGGCTTCAAATCATTGACTGATCATAGAGAGTTAGCAAAACCCTTCTCTTACCAAGTAGCTGTATTGACCTTCCCCTGAACAGTCACCAGATAGGCTGTAAGTGAGGGGTTCACATACCTCAGCTTCCTGAAGAGACAGGATCTCAACTCCTTCTTTGGCACCTTTATCCTTGAGCTCATCATCAAAGAGATCCATCAGAATGATAATCTTCAGACCTGGGATCTTCCCTTGCTCACAGTTTTCAAGCAGGACTAGTGCCTTTTCAGGTTTGTCACAGATCACCATGGAGATGTCAGCTACAGAAGGGTAAGAGCCCACACTTCAGAAGCCTGATCCAACTCCTGCTGAAATTATAGGAGCCCTGATCTGACCCATATTGAGATTAGCCATGACTGATTAGAGGTTAAGGGAAATTCAGGTTCTGTCCTTCAGATCTTTCAGCATGTTGAGTTCTCATTTGAAAGGTTGCAGCCAAAGCCAGTAGTTGAAGTTAATAAATGCTCTGCACTCAGTTACTATGGTTACAAGTCTGGGCCTATACTAATGGAGTCATATCAGGGCTGGATTTGACAGATGTACAAGTGTCAAGCCCCCCACCACCACCAGGGGAAAAAACCTGTACATTTTAGTTGTACATGTAGAAGTGGGTCTTGGTAGTGGGAAAGAAAAAAAAAAAATCAGCAATAAGCAAGTATTTACACTGGGATTTTCAAAGTCACTCAAAATGACCAATTCCAGCCTTGGACTTAAGGAAAGTTGATTGGCATTAAAACTTTATCCCATTTAGAAGTTACATTTTAGCCATGTATCTTGAGGAGTATTGGCCTCAAATACTCAGAATTTACAGAAGCCTTTTACATGTGGTTTTAGTAATTGCATGTTGTGGTAAGACAGCAATGGAACACTAATGAGCAAGCAACATGTTCAGACGCAAATGAACTTAATTAGATTACTGCTCTGTTGTCCCAGGAGACAGAACCTGTTGTGAAGGTTAGCTTGGCTTGTAATTTAATTTGTAGTGATTTTACAAGTTGACTGATGGTCTGATTCTGTTTGGCAAATCCTGCATTTGATTTATTTGAACAGAGAGAAAGTTCTGACGAGGAAATGAGCAAGATAAAGACCAGTGGAAGAATCAGTCACTTAAGTGGAAGACTTGAAATAGACAAGAGGGTGTGCACTCAACTTTGGCTCTAATCACATTGACAGTTTTGTATTCAATTAGTCCCATAGGATCTCAGGCAAACCAAATTAAAGTGCATACTTAAGTGTTGGCAGGATTGGGCCTTAGTTTCATCCTGTGTTTCAATTATTTAGCGTCTCACCTCAAACTATGAGGATACTGCACTAGTTTGCTTTTTCTAGTTGGAGAAAGTTTTGTAGGGGGTCTCATTAATAAGTGAGATACAGATGACCCAGTTCTTCCCAGCTAGACTCAACATAGTCCTTAGAATCTAGTGGACAGTCACCAAATCTTAGTACAAGAATTCTCCCAAGAAATGTGGTGGTAGGCCCAGTAGCAGTGCCAGCTTTGCCGGTGCCCTAGGCGGCGGAAAGTCCCGCCCCCGAAATCCCGCCCCCAACAGCGGTGGCAGAAGGTCCCGCCCCCAAAATAGCTGTGCCCTAGGCGACTGCCTAGGTCGCCTACTGGGTTGCGCCGGCCCTCGGTAGGCCTATTGCTCAGATCATGTCATCTTACAGGATAGGCATTGAGAAAGTAGTGCTAGCTACAGGTGATGTGCTGAGTTTAAGGCGGAGTTGCAGAGCTAGAAATGAAGAGGTCTAGGTTTGTTAGCTAGTGTAGGTCTAACAGTTCTGAAAAACCACAACTACTATGAAACCTGAAGCAGAAGAGGAGCATTTTGTTAGGTCAGTGAAAGTGGAAAGGAAGAGTTATTTATTGTTTATAAATAAAGGTTATTATTTTACCTTTGTTATTGTTTATAAATAAATAAAGGTTATTTTACCTTTGTTAATAATAAATACAATGGCATCCGGCCCCAGAGTGTCATAGAGTGGAACAGCAACCATTGAGTAAGTGTAGCAGGCATATTCTGAAATGATCCACTGCACAAAACAAGAAGCAACAAGAAATAGCTGTTAGAGAAGCAACTACCCTGAGTTTGTTACCAGAGATGTATGGTAGTTCAAATGCTTTTGCCAGAGCAAGTTTAGTAGAGTAGCCCCTCACATATATCTAGTATTGATTTGTATATAACCTGCATGTTATGGCAGCCAGAACCCAGGTCTTCATGGTTAGTCCTAAGCAGCCACCTGGACACTGATTAGCAGATACAAAAAGGTGATTGGAAGGAAGACAGATAATCAGCTCTTCTATGGGCTCAGGCTTTAACTGTTCTCAGATTGTCACTTGTAGCCCAACCCAATCCCGATTTAAATAAATTGGGGGCCACACCACTCAATTTAGACTCCCATGAGTGCTGGACAGTTGCCCATAGCTAGGGTTCTGCTTGTCACTTACCTCTGGTCTATTTTGAGCAAAGATGCCAATACATTGGTCTGGTGAGGGTTTACATCCTTTGAACAAGAGCCCTGATCCCAGGTATTCAGCTCTGTCTGACACCTGCAGGAATAGAGGAAGTAGTTTTGGCTTATTACCACTGGAGACTGCTACAATGTGCTGATCCATTCTTTGGACTGTATATAAAATAAGCGGCACCAACCTGTTTGTAAGTCAACCACTGATATGGCTGTTTTGGTTTTCGGTACCCCAAACATGGTCCATTTTCTACAAAAAGTTGGGAAAGTTTGTTATGAAAATTTACATACAAGTTTTATATTCAAACTGATCATTTATTGGGTGGTCTTCAGTAAAAGATGGCAAGTGCCTTGTTGGCTCAATCTCTGAATCAATCTTAGGTAATTTCTGATGTAGTTAAGTGTTTTGCTAGAATCTTTATTTAGACAAGTATCTTTAATCCCAAGAAGAGACTGCACAAGAGGTCAATCTTCCAAGCAATCAGGGAGAACTACAAGAATGTTTAACAGGTAACAAGGAGAAGAGTAATGTGTGTGCCCCGTAAAAGGTTTCTTGGAAAGTTGTTTGTCTACAGAGCGAGAGAGTTGGGTAGCAATTAGCCAGAATTGAGGTACTCCGACTCCAGAAATAGAGAAGTACCGGAGACTTGAGAAAAATAGAGTTTTAGTGGAAGTTTTTGTAACATCGCTGGCAAATTGCTCTTCAGGACAGATCAAGAGTGTTCAACTATTGATTAGAGTTCTGAATGGCTTCTGGCTGTGATTGTCTCTTTTGTACCCTTTGATATTTGCAAATTTTTGGGGAGTTCTTGTAGTTAAATACCTGGTAGCTACACCCACATGCTCCCTCCATAATAAATGCATTAAGAATTTAGCATTTGCCATCTATTCACTATTTGCTAAGAACTTTCATTCACCCAGTCAGGGAGCTGCAATACCATCCAATTCTGCTGGCCATTCACATGACTATTTTAAAAGACAGACTGGCACTTACAGCCATTGCACATGTTGTCCAAAGTCAGGGTCAGTTCATGACTTTGCAGATAAAAATTGGATAAATCAAATAACTTTCAACATATAATTGGCCATGCAGTCTCTAGCTCAGAGTCATCTTATCTGTAAAGCTAAGTGCTACCTAGCTACAGTGCACTCTTCCAATGGAGTTTCAATCAGATATCTGGTCTCAGAGTAATGGCATCCTCTATGTATTAGAGTTCAGGTGCTTTCCTTTATACTAGGATGTAGAGACATTTAAATTTAAGCTTATGATATGATATTCAGTTAGCAAACCTGAATGTCACCTTCAAACAGAGGGCCTTGATTGTACACACTTAACTACAAACATACACAGCTACTAGCAGTTTCCACCCACTCATGTTGGTTAATGTGAAACAGTAGGCTTGTGCACTCAGCCTCAATGAGCACCATTACCCATACTTTGCACTACACATTTCCCACTCAACTAGATGCACAAGATGCTAAAAACAAAGTGACTGGAAGTGCTTTTCTTCCAGAATTCGGTTGCATATGAATAATTTACACCGCTTTTGTACCTTTTGCAGTGGAATTCTTCCCTAGCATAGTATTCTCCCAAGGCTTTATATATGAGCCATAGGCTGCATTAACACTAAAAAAAGTCACATTTTTTCCCCAGTAGTGGTTAAGTGTCCTGAAACACAGACACTGAGGAGGGGGGGAGGGGGGCAGAGAGATTTTGTTGAATCAGAAAAATCTTGATTCATCTCTTAGGGCATAGCCAAATGTTTCCAACAGAAGTGATGGAAGCTTCATTGCTTTGGACTGTGGAATTAGACTGGACAAAAAGCTTTTTGTCCCGTCTATTGAAGGCATTCTTACATTGGCAGGATATCAAAAGATCTGAGACTGACCTAACAAGTTTACTGAGAGGTGTTGGCATCTTGAGAGCAATTTGAAGGGGTAGGAAAGATGGCAGTACATGTTATTTGGATACTTGTGAATCTGGAAGGCTACTGATTATTCCTTTATTTAAGGCATTACTATTCCAGGCTTTTTATGTCTGGTTTGCTGTATTTAAAGCATGGTCTTGCTCTCATTGAGGTATGTGGCTTAGCCCCTTAGATTGAATTCAATCAATGCACACAGTCAGAACCCTCTCCTAGAGAAGGCCCAAAAGAGAGGACAATTTAGTTGGACCTAGACTAGACAACAACATCTCTTCTGGCTTTAAGTCTATGTAGCTGGAACGAACACTTACTTCTTATGACCCACATGAAGTACTTAAAGCAGCTTCAAGAACAATATCCCACTTACCAGACACATGGAGTCCTCTTTGGAAGGCCTCGTACATAGTTTTGGCATCCTCATAGTAATAAGCAAGCAGCTGGTTCTCTGGTAAAAAAGTACTTCTTCGGGCACCTCCCTAGGGTCAGAGCACATGTTTGTAAGTGTTGTTACAGAGCAGTGAACTGAAGGTCAGGTGTGTGACAGGCAGCTACTTCTTCCTCCAACCCTCTCCCAAAACCCTTTGAGGGGGAGCTTTCACACACATGCCTACAATCAATTAGGAGGATTTAACTTCCTCCTAGACTTCTGTCTGCTTGCTCATTGGGGATGAATCCATCCACTGTAGTCTCCAAGACTAGAAAGCCACCTTAAATTCAGGTAAATTTACTTCATCCTCCTTTATAATCAGACAGCCAGGGTGTTTACACAACTGGGAGATTCTGAAATATTGCACTTATTTTAGCCTCCGAGTTGACATGTTATCAGATAGGTATTTCAATGAACTCATCAATAAATTGAGTAATTGCCACTAGTACCACTCAAGTGATCTAGATGTTGCTTGTTTTGTCACAGCTAATAATGGTCCACCCCTTATTATGGGCATAATATTAAAGTAACAGTGAATTAAGAGTTTTGAGATTTACCCAAGGTATTTCATGCTCCTACTCCCCATAAGTTTAGGCCAGATCTCAGATTGGAGGACTGAAAGAAATTCCCGTAGTTTAAGTCACCTTTGTTTTTTATAGCTCCCATAAAAAAAACCCACCACACACAAAAAAAGGCAGGTTTTTTTAATTAACTCATTTACCTAAAGGCAAAGTTCTCAGTTGTGCCTAGATCCCCTTGAAAGTCAAAAAAAAAAAAAAAAGTTAAGCATTTTACTTAAGCAATGTAAGTATTACCTGAATTCCTATTGACTGGTTGTTCAAGTCAATAGGAGGCAAAATGGTCTTTGGTCTGGTTATCACCCATAAGAAAATTGTAGCTCCAAGAGTAATAAGGCCAATCAATGCTGGTGTTGGGAGTGGTGAAAACAAGAAATGAAGTATCCAAATCATGGTGCTGGATCAGCACCACCAGGGTGTTGGACCTGAGCAGAGAAACGGAAGGTTTAGCAGAGTTATACTTCCATGATTAATGTGAATAGCAAATTTTAAGAACAAAATAAGATGCAAGATGTTTAGACAGGTGCTATGGGTGCCAAGTAGCATGAATCAGTTAAGTGGGTTGCCTTTGAAGACACCCTCTTTCAGTATGTAATGGACACCATGCTTACACAATGCTGTAGGTTCACAAGTTCTCAAGTCACCCATCCAGTAAGCCTACTCCATCCACCGTGAACACCAATAGACTCCTCACTCAGGAACGAAGATAAAGAATGTTAAATGGGGGGAAAGCTAGGAAGTTGAGAGGAAGAAGTGGTTTCATTAGGACTGGGTGATTACCACTATTGAAAGAAGTGGAAAGATTGAGGGGCTAGAGGCCATGAAGTTTAGCCAGATCTTGCTCCAAACTGGTTCAGTAATGCAGTGAGTTAGTAGAAGCCAGCTAGTAGAAGCTCCAGACTGAACAATGAGGGGAAGAAAGGCAAGAGCTGGAAGCTGCATGTTAAAGGAGTTCAGTGGTAAAAGGACTAAGGATAGATGGGAGTCAAGAGTGGAAGGAGACGTCAAAGGCAGGTTTTTCTTTGATGCTGGTTGCTAGAGCATGCTTGCATGTTAAGTAACTAGAAGAAAAGTAGGGAAAAAAGGTAAGTGGCTAGGAGTGGGGGAGGGTTGAGGCAGAGAATAGATGAAGTCTCCTTTCCCCCGTCACTGAGGGGAAAAAAAAAGTCGAGCACAGCAGCTATATGGATTGAGAAGTTTTATCCCTTTCTACCCCCACCCTGCATCGTCCTACTTTAGGTTAAAGTTATCACTGCTCTGCCTTGCTGATTTCATCTTTGCATTAAAAAAGAAGGGAAATTTAATTTAATAGCTGTCCAGCTAGTATCTATTCCCTCTACAGGAAAAATACCAAGACTGGTGGTTTGTGTTGATAGAATCTTGTCGTAAAGACCACAAGAATTATTAGTGGTATATTTGTTAGTAAAGTAGTACACTTCTGGAATGCCAACGAGTGAATTATGCCTGAGCTACATCTTGATCTCCCATGTAACCAGGATTTGGCCACCTGTTTCATACATACGTAGAGAATGATGCCCACATTGTAGCACATAGCAGCTTTCTGTGAAAACATTGTATCAGTGAAGCAGGAAGGCTTTGGGGAAACCACAAGAACTTTGCCATGTTAGGCTTTGTTTCAGTTCTCTCCCCCAGGTACCATTTCTGACGGTGGAACTGCCCTAAATAGTATATTAGAGTGGTAAAATAGGAGAAGCTCTTTTATTCTGAAGCATAGGATGCAGAGATAAGGATAGTTTCAGCCCTTTGCATATTTGTAGGTTAGGTACTCATCTTGGGGCTATTACAAAGTGCATCGGATGTAGATTATGACTAGGTCTATGCTACTGTGGTAAGTCAACCAAAGTTACACAATGCCAGCTATGTGAATAATGTAGCTGGAGTCGACGTAGCTTAGGTTGATTTACTGTCGTGTCTACACCATGAGCCTCTTGTTCCAGTGGAGTACCAGGTAGACTGGAAAGCACTTGGATGTCGATTTAGCAGGTCTTCAGTAGACCAGCTAAATCAACCCCTGGAGCGTTGATCCTACAGTAGTGTAGACATAGCCCATGTCTCAATAGCTTTCTGTAGGTGATTTAGAATGTGCATCCACAGCTCTTGAGAAGGATGGACCTGGGGCAAGGCTCTGGAATGGGAATAAGGAATTTAGATCCAGTTCTTGATTCTGCCTTTAATTCAAGTTGGTCAGGTTATTTAGACACAACATCTGCCTGGAACTAGCCATTTTACTCAAGTATTTTGGACATGAGCTTGAACCAGACCCCTTATCATAGTTCATCAAATTTAGTAGCTGCTTGAAGCCAGAATCCAGATCTAAGTTTCACAGCAAGCTAGATCTGAATACCCAGAGTTCGGGTATATGAGATCCACATCTGACTTTGCTGCCTCTCTTTATGATGGGCCAGCCCATAACCATGGATTTTAGCACAACTGATCACTGGGATGTTAGATCTGGTGCTGAGTTTGCATGTTTGTCTTTGTATAGTGCCAGAGCAGAATGCTGCTTTCCTGGTAGCTTCAAATAGTGGTGATGCCATGCTTTTTGCTGACAAGTAGATATTAATTCTTATCCTGTGGCTAATTTTTTTCTGATTGTGGGCAGGATTGTTCCCTTTCCCCAAACGTATTTTCTTCACTCTATGTTACGTTAGTAACTGAACTAGCATCTTTTAGCCAAGTTGCATGTGGGACTAGTAAAGGATGAGCAGGGTTATATGTGCCACAGTTGTACAATTGTCAGTTTTGGGATTTGCTGAAGCATGCTTCAGAACCAACAACGCCCCCAAAACCAACTTATTTAAAATAATGTTGCTTGTACTCTTTGCAAAGAATGCAATGTACACACTGCACAAGTTTGCGCCAAGTCCACTTTTTCATGCTCTTTTTGCCCACCTGCTTTCAAATATCTCTAGTGGAGAAGAAGGGGCAGGCTTCTAAAAGAAAATGGGGAGGACAAGGCCACAAAATAGCACCCTCCTCCCACTTTTGGGGGGGTGGGATGGGATGTCAGATTCTACATGGACTATTGGAGATTAATGGAGTGAAAATTAGGACAGAACAAGGGCTTTGAAATGGAAGTCAATGTTATATTCATACTTAACAGTTAGGCTACAGGGATGCTCAGACCACAGCTGATCATGTGGAGTAATATTGTCCCATTGTTTCCTTGTACTCCCAAGGCAGTCTGCCTGTATCCACATATGCCATTTTATATTCGATTGTAAGCTTTTTGGGGCAGGGATCACCTTTTTGTTCTGCATTTCTATAGCCCTGGTCCAGGATTAGGGCTGCTAGTCACTATGATAATACAAATATTTAGTCTGACAGAGCTGGTCAAAAAATTTGACAGACCAGTTGTCAGAAAAAAAAAAAATGCAGTTTTGTCCAATTTGATATTTCAGTAAAACTTGACAGGAGCACAGACTTATCGGCGTAATTTGATAGCATCAGGATAATGTATTTGATTTGGTTTTGCAAAGTGTTTTGACTTTGTCCTATTTGAGACATATGTCAGAGTTTCCCCACAAGATGGAAGTTTTTGGACCATCTCTGCTTAGGAGTTACTCCTTTTTGCAGAGTTAAGATTTTGAAAACAAGCAACTGTCATCTTAAAATTGTACAGTAGAACCTCAGTTACAAAAAACTAGTTACACAAACTGGCCAGTCAACCACCCTCCTCATTTGGCAGCAGCAGAGACAAAAAAGCAAATCACTACTCTGTTAAACTTAACAAACAAAGGGAAAGCAGAATTTTCCTTCTGCATAGTAGTTTCAAAGCTGTATTAAGTCAATGTTCAGTTGTAAACTTTTGAAAGAACCACCAGAGTGTTTTGTTCAGAGTTACAAACCTCCATTCCTGAGGTGTTTGTAACTGAAGTTTTACTGTAGTTGAAACTCATCCTGGGCATTAAACCAAGGATGTTAGTTGGATCACACCAGGCATAAATTTGGCTCATTCTTATTTCTACAGCCTGGAAAACGTTGTGTCCTTTTTCACATCTAATTGATGTGTTAATTCTCCTGCATGTACAGACTTATTCATCAGTGAACACAAAGGCTAATTAGAAGGCACCTACAGCCCCAGTCTTTCCTTAACTAAATGGTTCAGTCAGTTCTGTTGATTGTTAAAGCTGGTCTGAAACAAGCACATGGCAGATAGAAAATAAAGCATTGATTCCTGTTGTCAAACATGACCTGAAGTCTGACAGCTTACATTTGCTATCCCTAGCCATTTTTACATTTCATAGTCCAAAATATACATTTAGTTTTATCTCCATTGCACTGGTTTTCCAGACAGGAAGTAGGGGATTCCCTTGGCATATTTGAAACAGAACACTCCCAGTACTAAGTCTGGCCTAGGACAAATAGTTCATATTGACTGGTCTTTTGAACCATGTATTTAAGATACAGTTCTGAGATAGCATGAAGCCAGCTTCTCTTCATTTACACCAGGTTGTTTTACTAGCCACTTGAGATGTGCAGCAGAAATGCCACGTGCCATTTAGATACCTTGAGACACCTTGCATCTGATTTTCCACATGCGCCAAAACCCTGTGCTGCTACTGGTTTCTGTTAGTGGTCAGTGCTCAGCACTTTGAGGAGCCAGGTTCAATGCCTCTTAAGCAGATTACTCTTCACCTTACAGTAGTAAAATCTGTGCTCATTTTCAGGAGTGGGGTCCCGTGCATGATTTGTAAATCAGAGCAAAATTTGGCCTATAGAGGAACTGATTTGGTTCCCTATTTAGGGAAAAGGGAGGAGTTCACAGCTTTTGAATCCTTTTGGCAGTTCATTCTCAGACACCTTCACTTCAGCTAGGGCACTTTGGGTTTTAGGCTTGTTGTAGCACAACTTCTGCTCTTGATTATGCCTATGTAACCCTATTGAAGCCAGTGGCTTTACATGGGTTTTAACAGAGCAGGATTTAGTCCAGTTGCCTTAGTGGTTAGAGGCAGGAGACTGCAGGATTGCAAAGAGCACCAAGGTGAAGTGGCAAGTGATTGAGGTAACAGACCAGTGGACTCCCACATCAGTATTTATTCAGGGACAAGTCCTGAGGCCATCAATGTTTGACCCAAGGAAGTACATGCATTTTGAGGTCTCACCATCTTAGCCATCTCACTAATCACCATCTCACTAATGCTTAGCCTTCACTCCTATTAATGTACATCATAGCTACATTTACATCAAGGGGAGACATATGTACATCATGCTCTCAATGTCCCAAGGTTGTTTCTCTACACCACACTGCTCCTCTAGTTTGGTGTCCCATTAGTCCAATTCACTCCTCTGTCTTTGAGGAGACAGCTTGATCATGCCAACTGCAGATTTAGCAAAGTGGAGTAAGCTGCGAGATGTGTTCTACAGTACTTCTAGATACAAAGATTACCATTTCAATCCTTTACAAGGAAGCATTAAATTAGAAAGGGAGATTAAAATAACCCCCAAAAGTGGTCAATATGATGGTTCAGGTAACCCTGTCCCATTCCTAATCCAAGAGGAGGTAGTTGGAGGATTGGCTGGTATTGATGCCAAGACACCTGTATTTGGGAGCAGTTGGTTGATTTCTTACATGTTTTATTCATACCATGTATGAAAGTCAGACGACTGGATCACCACAACTGGCATCCATCTTCTCTGGTCATGGCCAATAATGTTTCACAGGAAAGTAAAAGTCCCTGCCCGGAATGCACTTTGCCAATAAGCAGTTTTGTATGTTGTGTTCACTGGCGTTGAGAATGCTCCTACCCTATTGCTCACCTAGATTGTGAGCATTGAGTAAATTCCAGCATTAAGATTGCCTGCAAAACCTTAATTCAGTCCCTTTGTGCTTATGCTACAGTTTTTAGTTATATCACTGTACATTATGGACAACCTTAATTCTGGCATTTTAGCCTTCAGATATTTGAGTTTGCAACTTTAGTAGTGTTCTTAAAAAAACCACTAAGTTACACACAAACCACATTAAGAGAAGTCAAACTCCATTGTGACATCACATTGGCACCCATATGGTCCAGCAGCAGGGTTAGAACCTTTAGTGTCACTGCACAGACCTCTGCAGTATTCCATTAGCTCAGCATAGTAGCACTGGTAGGCAGTCATCCTCTAGACTAGCACTAGATGGCGAGGACACTTGGCCAGTGGGTTTTAAACATTTGCTGAAATCAGAGGAATGGTGTTTGTGTGTGTGTGTGGGGAGAACCACAAATAGAAAGCCACACTAGTTTCATTCCAGGCTGTGGGGAGTGTCTTTAGGGGAATGGACAGGCATCTGTTCCCACTACTTGACCCCTTCTGCCCTGTCCCAGTCCTGTCTTTTCTACCCATAGCTCCTTGCCCCAGCCTTATTCTCATCCAGGGAGCCCCACTTTCTAATCAAGCTTCTCACCACTGTCCCTTAGCCCCACTAGTCCAAGTTCCCTCTCACAGCTCCATCTCTTGCACCCCCACCCAAGTATTCCCATACTCACATCCCAGTCCCGCTTCTCCTTGGCACCTTGTCCAAGTCTTTTCCCCAGATAGTGCCAGTTCCCATTCTTCCCCCTCCAGCCTAGTTCTTGTCAGATCTCTCTGCCCGACCTCAGCCCAGTTCTTTGCTATCCCAGGATCCTTTCCCAGCCTCTTGGCAAAGTCTTCCCCTTCCCACAGGCTCCTTTCCCCAATTTAATCCCATGCTTTTGCTTCTGCTCTTCTCCCTCTGCTTTCAATTTAGGCAGCCTTGCTGCCTGAAGCCTCATCAGGGAAGGGGAGGAAGAGGCAATGAATGAAAGCAGAGACAGGCCCCCTGCGCTCTAAGGTTTGTCTACACCTAGCTGAGGCTCATGTGGAAAACAGCTACACCCCTAACGTTGTGATTACAATGTATCCTCCCCAGCATAGATGCAGTTATGCTGACAGCTGTGGTCACTCAGGGAGGTGGTGTGTACACATTGGCAGAAAACCCCTGTTGGTGTAGGTTGTATCTACACTATAGGGTTATACCGACATGCTAGGCTGGTATAACCTCCATAATGTAGACAATCTCAATTCCAGTGCCTAGAGCCAACATGACCTGAAGCAGCCTGCAAGTACAATAGCAAGGAAAATCTTGCATAACCCCAAGCTGGAGCATGCTCTGTACAGACTGTTCAGAGCCTAAACTGTGGCATCTGAGCATGTGCAAACTGCAATTTCTCCAAAGGTTCACAACTTGGTCAAATTTGATCATTTTTATGGGGATAGGCCTCTTCCTGTCCCTACCATTAATGCCACCCTCCTGCTAAATGACAAGTCCCTGCTCCAGAGCATGTGGGAAGTTCTAATTTCCCACAGAACAGTTCAGAGTTTCATATGGACAAACTTTCTTCTAGCCTTGTCCTTGAGGAAAGTAGAACTGTTTTAGCTGATAGTTTCCAAAAACTATCAGTCTCAGGCAGACATCTGGTATGAAGATTTCAGCCCAAATAGTTTGTTTTCAGTTCCTTAAAATACTGCCAAACTTAGTCTTATTATAGGAAGTATCAGGAAATGTTACAAGTTAATAGAATACAAGTTAATAGTTTAACACACATAGCTATTAATAGTAGCTAATTGTTGCAGCCCAGTCATTTTAGATATGCAAGCCACATTCTGAGCCTAGTTTTCAGACACGGGGGCATTCCAGGGGCAACTGGAGCCTGATTAGCACCTTCCTGCTCCCCAGCTTGCTCCAGGCCAATTCAGAGCATAGAAGCAAGGGCTTATCTAGCTAGTACAAGGGACTAAATCAGTCCCCAGCAGCCCCTTGATAGGGAAGGGGCAAGCCAACTCTTCAGGCCCTGTTGGAATTCTGCCCTCTAGCATGTACTGACCAATGTGGGCTATTAAAGAGATTTTATCTGGCTGGGAAGCTAGCAAGACCATCTGCTCACTGCCTTCATGATCCTCCTCCCAATAATCACCCACTTACTATTGTCATCAGTAAGTCACCATGCCGAAAAGTGTGCTAAAGTTCATTTGAAAACTGACCTTTAGCAGGTTTATCACCAAAGAAATCTCTCAATCTCAGCACGGTCTTGAGATTAAATAATGAAACTGCTGCATGTGCTTGGCAGAGTCTAAATCACTTGGCAAGCTAACACCTAGGTTAGTCAGTGCACTCTAACCTAGTCAACTTTCATTTACTATGCAAACAGGAAATGAAAAGAATTGATTCACTGAGCAACTGGTTATTCACCTTCACTAACAGTCCAAGGCAGAGCCAGGTTCATCTCTGGTCTTTGTCCAGCATAGTTAGAGAAGGAGTGAAATTGTGCCCTGCCCAACCTCCCCCCAGATAATCTTGATTTTTGAAGAGACATGGATTAGGTGGTGTTATACAGAAGCAGAAAGCTGTAAATCCCTTGCAGCACACCTAATGAATGAGTCACTGGGATGATTGATCCACAGGATGGTTGGGGAGAAAAAGAATCTTCAAGCCAACCGACTAGTCTCCCCAGGAATCACAATTTGGGGTATGTGGCCTCTTTAGAGTCCCCTCATCCATCTGCCTGTCACTCTTGACAACACTGCTAATGTTCAGAGACTCAGATGTCATCCCTAGTGCCCAAACAAGGCATCTGTCCCGGGGCACAACAGGGTTATGTGGCTACCCAGCCACCTTACGGTGAGGGAATCAGTTCTCCTTACAGATTCACTTAATCATCTGCAGATATGAAGCATAGAGGAGCTGCCCAGCTCCAGCCAGGATCTGGACCATGGAGTATCAAGGGTCAAGTCTGGGCCATAAACACCAAGACAACCAGGAATACATAGCATTGAAATCAAATCCTCTACTTGGCAGTGAGCCTAGAGTCAAGCAGAGGCAGTTCTCCCACAAGAGAGAAAAGGCCATACATCATGTGTATCAACAGAAAGTCATGAATGCAGGGTCACAGCCTGAGACATTCTTGAGCACCTGCAACTCACTGGCCTCAGCTGCTCAAGTTCCACTTTAATTGGCATTGCCAGTACCCCTCAATTTGGTCCACAGGTAGTTGTCTTGTGTAATAGAGTGATAGACCACTAAAGTACACTAATGACTGTCGAGCCTGATCAATGGTCAGGGATAATGTGCACCAGAATCAGAGTGCAAAGGCTTACCACTGTGATAAAACTGTTCTGATAAAAGATATCAGTTGCACTGCTGTCCTCAAGGCTGTAGGTTACTGTTATTACACCTTACTCCTTTTTAAAGGATTTCCACAAAGGCTGAAAGTTAGAGGGAATAAAGCAGTATGCTTCCACTCATGAACTGTGGATTTGACAGTTTAACTTAGTGTTTTTCTCCTAATAGGATAAAAAAACCAAACACTGAGGGGTGGGGGTGGAGTAGGGAAGGAAAAAAAAATCTAATGAAGAGGGTAATGCAGGTGGTCAGAATCATCTTTAGCCATGTAGAGATAAGGGTTAATCTGTGAAACCTATGGCCTACAAGATCAGAGGAGTGGTCTACAGGTGTGGGGATTCCTGTGGTGTAGGCACCACATCAGGGAATGGTGATGCAATACAGTAGAGAGGACAACCTCTTATTAGGTTCTCTTCACTTGGAAGACAGACTAGGACTGAATTCATAGGCACCTTTAAGATTATATTGGGCACATAATATCAGTGAGATGTTGCTGATCATTTGCAAAGTGAGATGTTGCTGCAATCAATTTGCAAACATCTAGATAAGGTGACAAGTAACAGTCAGCATGGATTTGTCAAAAAAAGTGTCAAACCAACCTGATAGCTTTCTTTGACAGGGTAACAAGCCTTGTGGATACGGGGGAAGCAGCAGATGTGGTATATCTTGATTTTAGTAAAGCTTTTGATACTGTCCCACATGACCTTCTCATAAATAAACTAGGGAAATGCAACCTAGAGGGAGCTACTATAAGGTGGGTACAAAACTGGTTGGAAAACTGTTCCCAGAGAGTAGTTATCAGTGGTTCAGAGTCATGCTGGAAGAGCACAATGAATGGGGTCCCACCGGGATCAGTTCTGGGTCTGGTTCTGTTCAATATCTTCATCAATGAGTTAGATCATAGCAGAGTACACAAAGATTGTGGGCGNAAAAAAAAAGCAGTAGACATTATTCTGGGATGTATTAGCAGGATTATTATAAGACACGAGAAGTAATTCTTCCACTCTACTCAGGCCCCAACTGGAGTAGTGTGTCCAGTTCTGGGTGCCACATTTCAGGAAAGATGTGGATAAATTGGAGAGAGTCCAGGGAAGAGCAACAAAAATGATTAAAGGTCTAGAAAACATGACCTATGAGGGAAGATGGAAAAAAATTGGGTTTGTTTAGTCTGGAAAAGAGAAGACAGAGGGAATGTGATAACAGTTTTCAGGCACATAAAAGGTTGTTACAAGGAGAAGGAAGAAAAATGGTTGTTCTTACCCTCTGAAGATAGGACAAGAAGCAATGGGCTTAAATTGCAGCAAGGGAGATTTAGGTTGGACATTAGGAAAATCTTCTTAACTGTCAGGGTGGTTAAACACTGGAATAAATTGCCTAGGAGGTTGTGGAATCTCCATCATTGGAGACTTTAGAGCAGGTTAGATAAACACCTGTCAGGAATAGTCTAGATAATTAGTCCTGCTGTGAGTGCAGGGGACTGGACTAGATGACCTCTCAAGATCCCTTCCAGTTCTAGGATTCTATCACCATACAGTTTTACTCAGTGGCCATTTGACACTTCTGTGGTTCTTCTGAGATAAGGGTGAACAGAAGGATTGTGGCCCTATTAGCACCTACATGGGTGCCCATCACAGTTATTTGCTCCCACAAGTGATGCAGTAGGGCTCATTCCAAAGTAAGTTCACTTGCAAATTACCTTAGATTTCCTTAATCCTTTTAGGGCTCAGTCCTGCTCCTGCTGCAGGAAATTAGAATCTTTCCTTCAGCTGCTGAGTCAGGGGGCCTATTTGGCTGGATATTGAAAACCTGTCATATGAGAGGAAATCTACAAGCAGGAAGCAGAGTGGCTTGGTTGGAGGAATACAAGGCTGTGATTGAACAATTGCTAGTTGTATCTGCTATCACAGGTAGGTCATTTTGCCTACTGGCTCAGTTTTCCCCCCAACTGAGCAATAGGGTAAATACAGTCATCCTCCTAGAGGGGATATGAAGATTAGATATTTTGGACACATGAAATACAACATAAGCATTAAATATTTTCCAAGGATAAGAAGGGCCCAATTCTCCTCACACAGATGAAAGTCAGGAAGAATACAGCTGACATTTTTGGAGTTGCACTAGCATAAGAGTAGCAGGGTATGGGTGTGTGGGGAAAGGAATCCTCATGTTTAACATGAATTACTTTCCTCAAGATCCTGTCTAGCAGTTTAGTAAGCTCAGTTACAAAACAGGGAAAGAAACCTTTAAGGCATTCAGAAATCCATGAGTTATTCTCAGACATGGCATTTTACTCTCAAAATGGAGAGTTTGGTACAACACTCCCTCTTCGTAGCCAGCTCTTAGCTATAACTCATGTGTTCTTTGAAGCGCATTCATTTGTCTCCTCTACTGCAGAGATCAAAGCCTCAGGAGAGCATTCCTGTTCTGAAGTTGGTGAACAATGCTGTTCTTTTTAGATAGTAGTAATTTCTGGGCTTTGGCTAATTGAGACAACTCCAAGCAATGTTGCTCACCAAATACAGGCTAAGGGTCCTTTTAATCTGATGTCCTAAAGCTTTTTGGCTCAGTGTTATACCACTGCAAAGTGCTTTACTAACATGGTTATAATGTAGACCTAGAAACCCGAAGGGCTAGACATGTTTTGATTGAGATTATATAAACAAGTCAGGAACAAAACCTAGGTCTTCTAATCACCAGTCCTGTACTGTAATCACTAATATGTGATCTTCCTTTAAGGTTCCTAGTCAGAAGGAGTTTACTATCTTTCTTGGTTGATACCTATATACTAATGAGGCCTTGTTTAGCCAGTTTTAGATAGTCAAGCTTCTAAAGGTAGTTAATATTTAGTACTCTAATAGATTAAAGGGCCTTTTATGCACTAGTGACTTATCCTTTTATTTGAGATCCTTAAATAGAAGGAGAAAGAAAATAAGGAAGTGTTATTAGTGGGGAAACCAAGTTAGAGTGATTAGACATCTTGCTTATAGTTACACAAGAAATGCAAAACAGCAGTAACTATCAGTTATTCAGACTCATGAGTTACTAAGGTCTTTTTACCTATCCTGTACATTTGCCAGGATACAGTATCTATTGATTTTTTTTTTTAAGCACCCTTAAGCTTATCAGTGGAGGTAGTAGCTAGTTTGCCCTTTAATATATAAAAGTACACCTTTACAGTTACACATATCTACAAGTAGAAGTTAAACCTTTGATAGTAAAGGAAATAAAGTTATATTTACTTTACTTATAAATTAAACCCTTTAATATAAATACAAAGAAAATACTGCTAATGAAAAAAAAGTACTAATATCTCAAGAACTGAAAGTAGGAAAACAAAAGAAAACTTACCTCTAGAAGAGCAGCACTGCTACTTGTTACATTCACCTATAGAACACTACAATATACATCTCAGGACTAACTGCTGTTTGTGTCTGCCAGGTTTAAATAACCAGTAATCAGAAGAGCATGCTGGGAAAGGATCTTATAAAAGAGTGACCCTAGGGTGGAGAACATAATGGTTCCTAGGTAATTATAGGGGAGAGATTGAGCGTGTACATTTCTGATGCACTAGATGAAAGATAAGAAAGCCTTTAAAGGTCAAATCTTGAGCATTTGATATAGTTGTGACTTTAAGATTGTTTTTTGCTAACAAAAATCATGTTGTATTTTCAGTATTACTAGTTTTCTGTATTTAAAGAATTTGTACTGTTGTATGCTGATATGATAGTGTTGCTCTACTGTTGTGAGGTTAAAAAACAAAATCCTTTCTATTAGAATATCCTTTGCCCTGGGCTATTATTTTTTCTTATTGCCATAGAGGGTTTTTATAGTTGCTTATACCTGTGTAGGGTGCTAATATTCTGATCTGGTGATAGTTTCTACCTGTTCCCCACAACTATAAATAACTTTGCAAGGTATAAGGTAGCAGCTAATCAGACCCTACAACTTTAAATAGTGACGTTGAGTTTCTTTCCATCAGAGTGACTTTCTGTATGTGAGAAATCCTTGGTTGTGTCCCTTTTCTTAAAGGCCTTTAGACACCTCTTACACTCTTTCCCCTCCCAAAGATAAAGGAACAGAACAGCTGTTCTTTGCTGTAGGTTTGGTGGCTAGACTTCACACAGCATTCTTTCTTTGAGCCCAGAGATCAGATCCTGGACTCAGTGCTGTAGATTTGGCTCAAGGTACTTAAAAGAAATCACTATTATAAGTACTGTCTTAATACACAAGCTTTGTACATATTCTGTCCCCAAATGCATTTCCTACAAACTCATTGACTTCAATGGGGCTACCCTAGATATAAATCAGTGCAGATGTGGGCCATTATTACTCTTTTCTGTTCCCGGGGGAGGTGAGGTTTTGTGATTAAAGCACATAACAGGGAATTGGCTTGCCCATGGACTTGCTGTGTGACTGGGCAAGTAATTTAACCTCTGTTTCCCCATTTCTAGTATAAGAATAGTTGCATATCTCAGCAATGGAGTTTGTTGTTTTGTGTATGAAGCTTGGCCGTATTCCGCTTTGCCTAGCACTAGCTGCTCCCCCGAATTCAGTTAGTCACTCACTCATGCCCGTCACCCCAATCGGGGTATGGGCTGCCAACCACAGTTAGTGCACAGGTCTATATGCTCCAATGGGAAAAACAGGCCTATGTTAGAAGTTTCGTGGATGCCACTTCAGGTGCATTTATGTTCAGAAAATGGTGTTTATTAAAAGCAAATAGGTAAGAAAGTGACATGAATGTTGTGGGGCTTCATATTAATTTTTACATGATGACTTTCCAGCTTAAAAAACAAACATAGTTTGAGCCAAATCCAGCTCTCAGAAAAGGAGGAACAAGTTTTACTGACTCCTGTTAACAATTTTTTTTTCAAAGGGACAAAGTGGACCAGAAGCACAAGCACACAAATCTCAGAGTCTTGCCTTCTTAATGGGCTTAAAATGAAAAAATACCATCTGTACTTACACCCACCTGTAAGTAATTCAAATCAGTGGCACAGACTGTATATGTTCTGAGAACAGCTGTGTCATTGACTGCATTCCCTCAATGGAAGTGTTTGTGATGGAGGAGAGGTTAGGATGTGCTTTTACACAAGGAAACCGGGCAATTGTCCAAAGGTGGTAAAGTTAAAAGCAAATAGCACAGTGTGCAAATAAACCAAGAAGAAATACTCGCTTAGTCCACAGTTCACTCTGTACTGTTGCCACACCAGTGTTTGGCGGTGATTCCAGATCTGGAGTAGGACTTTCCTAAGTTTTAGTGAGCGTGCTGATGTTCTGAGGGGTGTGTGAAAAGAGGTTGATTTAGTCCTGTCTCATTTCTTGGAAATAAAAAGCTTAAATAATTCCCCTGCCCCTGTCAATCATTTGCATTCCCAATGTGGTGGAAAGACCACATGTTGTGTAAATCCATTCTTGTTTTTATTTAAAAAAATAGATCACAATGGGTCTCGTATATGGCTCTTGTCACTGCAGTATATGTGTACAAACAGATCGGCACAAGGACTTTGTTTTGCTATTGAAATCAATAATTCCATTGCTCAAAGCTGGCAGTGTGATGCAGTGGACTAGGAGTCAGGAGACCCAAGTTCTCTTTCCACCCCTGCCTCTCATTTGCTAGTTGATTTTTGGCAAAACGTGTCATTTTTGTCCCTCAGTTCCCCCTCTACTCAGTGGGGATAATGATGCTTTGAATATGAAGATCTCAAAGAGTTTGACACAGTGCTCTACAAAAGCTAAGTATTTATGCAGGAAGCTGTGTTTCTGAACCATCATGGTGCAGAAACACAGCTTCCTGTCAGTTTGGAAAGGCACCCTACAGTGTATCATATTCTCTCAAAAATTTTTTAATGAGGAGGGATTATTATTTATTTTTATTATAGCACCTAGGAACCCAGTAAGGGGAAGCTTATTTGATAGCTCTCCCTCCAGCATGTAGTATTACCGTGATTGGCTTGCATGCTTCTTCTGACCTCAGCACTACTCATCTCATAAACCCTCAGAAATCTCACTCAGCTCTTGCCTTTAACAACATATATTGCATGTTGTTAAGGGAGCTTTGTGTTTGCATGGGAGAATGGGAGGCTGTTACTATTTTAATATCTCTTTAAAATTCCTCCATAAAGGAATTTAAAAGCACCATTTTCCAACCAGGAGAGAGAATGTTACAGAGCTTACCTTTTTTCCTAAGAGAGGGACACGATATCTTGTGCAAGGTTTATGTCCTACTCAGGTTGCAGTACAGCTCCAAGTGGATGCATAAGGCTTGTTATTTTCACAGACTGTTCCTGTGGCAGGACTGTATCTGAAATCATCAACAGTGCTGCTTTAATAAACAGGTGACAGCGCTCCTCGGTAACCTTTGAACCAGCATTGCAACAGGTTCAAAGGCAGTAATTGTCACTGATTAAATATGAGCAGTAATTTTCAGCCAGTTAGAAATGTCAATTTAAACAAAAGGTTAAACATACAATTCTTAACCAATGGCTTTACAAAGGAACAGCACGCCTTGAAAAGCTAACACCAGCCCAGAGAAAGCTACGCACTTCATGCTTTAATAGGGCTTTCATTTCTTTTGAGTGCTTGGGATATGTAGTAAGAGTGGCTTGATTCAGAATGGGAGCCTCTTACGTGCTTGTGATGGGCAACCAGATTATAATACCCTACCCCTTTACAACCTCATTAGAGAAGAGCCCTTCTAAGGCAAATCCTGCCCCTGCCTGAGCAGAGGTGTAGATTCCCTTTGCAGTGGAACCTGTGCAGTTTTGCTAATCAATGGAGTAGTGCACTTCTTTGGCAGGGAGTTCGGTCCCTAGGGACTCCTAATGCAGCAGTGCAGAAGGAATAGAGGTGCCATGGTAGGGTCCAAGGACTTACTGATTGTGGAGTTCCTTATCTCTCCCCACCAGCATGGGGTGCTATGTAAGTGGGTCACATCAGTCACTGGATTGTAGATGGGAAGCACAGTTCAATGGTTAGGGTACTAGCCTGGTCCAGTGACACCTGAGTTCAATTCCCTGGTTTACCATCGATTCCCTGTAAAATGGGATAATAGCACTGCCCTACCTCCCAGGGGTGCTGTGAAGATACATATATTAAAGATGGGAAGGTGCTCAGATATTATGGTGATGGGTGGTCATTACGTACTTTAGATAGATAGATCCTCTGTGTAACTGCTTCAGAGCCTGGGAAACGGGCCTACCACCATGTCCGTGCATTTGTCAGAGCCCGGTTTGGTTACTTGAGCCAAGAACTGAGTTCAGGATTTACCTCTAATAGTCCGAAACACTAAGGGCCAAATCCCGAGTCCTTACTCAAGCAGAGGTCCCACTCAGTCAGTGATTTTGGGGCTGGCTCCAGAAACAACAATGTTGTGTGTAAGGTGTTAAGCCATTACTGTAGCAGAGTGTTTTGAAGGGTTACAAATTACAATAATACAGTTTGCATGTTGATTCAGGCCTGGCTGCAGTCTTGTGCATCTGTCTTTTTTTTTTTTTTAAATGTGAATCAGTGAACCAATATTGACCCTTTTCATTAAGGCCTTGGGTAGTCTTAATCCAAAATACCACGACAGACCTTAGAGAGGCTTCTCCTAAAAGTTGAACGACTGTTGCCCAACATGAGTAGTTCTCTCATGTAATTACACTCGCTGTAGTATGTTAATCTATTGAGAAAATGATATATAGGAGTTTTTGAGCCGAAAGGAAATAAATATGGATCAAATTCAAACCTGGTGGAAGCAGGTACAACTGTCATGGCAGTCTATGGCCAAATTCAGTGGTGGCATAATAGCGTAACTTAACACTACTTTGCCTCTTATCGCCCCATGTGCAACTAACAGAGTTACCCATGGTATTTCATGGGTGTGCACAGCAATTAGCTGGCTGGATCTTCAGCCAGTGTAAATTGGTGTAGCTCCATCAACTTCATTAGAGCTGCTGTATACTGATTTACACCAGCTGAGGACCTGGACTGAGAGTATCTTACTTGGAGGTAAAAAGATCTTACTTGTGGCACCTTAGAGACTAACAAATTTATTTGAGCATAAGCTTTTGTGGGCTAAAACCCACTTCATCGGATGCATGCAGTGGAAAAAATATATATACACACAGAGAACATGAAAAAATGAGTGTTGCCATACCAACTATAATGAGAGTAATTAATTAAGGTGAGCTATTATCAGCAGGAGAAAAAAAAAAACTTTGTAGTGATGATCAGGATGCCCATTTCCAACAGTTGGCAAGAAGGCGTGAGTAACAGTAGGGGGAAAAAATTAGCATGGGGAAATAGTTTTTACTTTGTGTAATGACCCATTGATACCAGACACCTCTGTGTTCTTGGGGAACCAGGGTGCAGTATCCAGCCTGACTCATGGAAGACACTCTCCCCCCCCCCCCCCCAGCCTCTGCTTAAACCAAAACCCATCAGAGGAAGAAAACTTGCAGAGAGCAGTGAAGGGCGTTGGGAGACACACCTAGGGTGACAAGGGTGACAAGATTAAGACATCTCCATTAGCATACAGAATGGAGAGCAGAGACAACTCCCCTAGCCTCATCTGCATGAAAGATGGGACAGGAAGACATCTCAATTTGCATACAGAATGGAGAACAGAGAACCACACTGAATTCTGGGACCAGAAAAAGCAGGGAAGCACTGCATCATGGGAATCTCTGCTCCAGATGCTAATGAACCTATGTCTGCACACACCCAGCTCAGCAATTATCAGACCAATTCTAGTAATGAATCCTTAATTGATATCCAAATACTGAAGCAGCCTAGTTGCATTGTGAGCTCCCTGGAAGAAAACACCACCCATAGCCAAGAGTGATCAGCTCCTATTGTCTAGTCTAAAGAAAACCCTTGAGACATCAGTTTACCTATAAACAAATCCAGTGTTCTCCCTTGAACCATTGTATTTTCTCTACAAAAACCCCTACTCATCCTCTAGTCAGGGTTCTGATGCTTAGATCCAAACTAGGCATCAGTTCCACTGGAACTCCATCATCTCCTCACTGATCGTGCTGGGGACTCTGCCTGCCTCTTGCCCTCAGGACCCTCAGCTACCACCGTCATCTGGGAACCCTGACCAGTTCAAGCTTCATGGAGTGGTGAGACCCCCTTCTCTCTCTCTCTCTCTCTGTTTTCCTGTCTACCTTAGGTATTAGCCTTTAATCATGTATGTTATGTTGGTTTAGTCCTCCTTGTGTAGTTATCACTATTATTCAATAAATAACTTCTATGGTTAAGTTGGTTGCTTCTCTCTCTCTTGCTGAACTTTACTCGTTTGTGTTTTTAGCTTCCCCCATTCACTCTACAGCAACGCTTCTTTTACCTAAGCTAAAGATCCCTGCAGCGCCCAAAATACGGTGGGGTTTGCTCATCAAGTAGGTTACTGCCAGTACAATTGTGTTGGGGGAGTGGGGAAAGGGACGTGCTGAATTTGGGACGCATAAGGGTAACAGCTTGAAAGTGCTGCTTGACCCAGTCCATGGAGCCCAGGGGCATATAAGGAGAGACAGCTTGAAAGTGCTGCTTCCTCCAGCCCAGTGAGTCGAGAGACATATAAGGGGTCAGCTTGACAGTGCTGATTGACCCAGTCCGCTCAGACTTGCTCTGTTAATGTATGTGTGTGTTCATCCGGTTCTGGGGTGGGCGTAACCCAGCCCTAGGGACCCTAGGTCCTGCAGGATAGCTCCATTGGGAGGGGACTTGCAGAAGGGAGAAGTAGAGCTCCATATGTAAACACAAGTGACACAAGCAGTACATTGACAGGATTACAGAATCCCCTTCCCCAGAGGAGTAACCCGAATAAATGAGCATACCCCAAAGTAATGGGCACTTCTGGTAACACCATCCACTCCCAGTCTTTATTCAAGCGTAATTGAATGGTGTCTAGTTTGCAGATTAATTCCAATTCTGCAGTTTCTCATTGGAGTCTGTTTTTGAAGTTTTTTTGTTGGAATATTGCGACTTTGAGATCTGTAATTGAGTGACCTGGGAGGGTGAAGTGTTCTCCGACTGGTTTTTGAATGTTATCATTCTTGACGTCTGATTTGTGTCCATTTATTCTTTTGCGTAGAGACTGTCCGGTTTGGCCAATGTACATGGCAGAGGGGCATTGCTGGCACATGCTGGCATATATCACATTGGTAGATGTGCAGGTGAATGAGCCTCTGATAGTGGGGCTGATGTGATTAGATGCTATGATGGTGTCCCCTGAATAGATATGAGGTGTACGGGAAGAGCATAGAAGAAAAAGTACTAACACAAAGATGTAAGATAAAGTAGTCTGCCCATGCCCCCCGCATATATACACACACACACACACACACACACACACACACACACACACACACACACACACACACACACTTACTTGATCTTACACTTTCTTGATAATTACTTTTCCTTCAGCACCCTTTTTCCTTTGGCCTTTGCACATGCATTGAAGGCCAAATCAATGCAAGTTACGTTCCTTTACTATGACCTTACACCCACTCAGACTTGTTTTATGATCAACCTACACCATTGATAAGTTCACTACTAACATGGCCCAGGAAGTCTAAGCATTTCTGAACTGTGGATTTGTCATCCCTTAATCACACAGGTTGGGCCTTGAGTGGAGCAAGTGTTTTGTTGAATTACTAACTCAACAGTTATCAATTATCCAGCCGGTTTCCGTTTTGAAAGCAGCATTAAACAGACATATTTGCAAACACTGAAATGCTTCTATGTTGAGACTCTGCAGAGCAGAGTTATTAAGTGTACTGTACGTAGGCTTCATTGCTCCTGATTGAATGTTGCCTTACAGCTCATGTTTGTGTCCTCAGGTCAACAGCTGACCTCTAAAGCACTCAACAAGTGACCAAAGACATGCTAATCTAACATTTTCAGAAGTGCCTAAGGTTTCTAAGTCCCATTTTTAAATGTGACTTAAGCACTTAGACCGAGATCCTCAAAGGTATTTAGGCATTATTCCAGTCAGCATTACAATGCCTATCCCCTAGGGGAATCCTCAGCCCCAAGTTAAGTACCCAGGCAGGGCCGCCCAGAGGGTGAGGTAAGTGGGGCAATTTGCCCTGGGCCCCGCAGGGGCCCCCACGAGAATGTCGGAGGCTCCCCTCCGCCTTTGCCTTCCCCCATCCCCCGGTGCCTCAGCACGCCGTGTCCAGGAGCGGCCCTGGACAGCGCTGCAGCGGCGTGGCTCAGGCGGGATGTGAGGTCCTCCCGCTCAGAGCCACGTGGTAAGAGGGCGGGACTGCGAGCTCCAGCAGGCCGAGCAGCAGGAGCTCCTGGACGTGGCTCGTTGAGGCTCTGGGAGAGGGAGTAAGCGGCATAGTAAGCCCCTCTGAGCCGGGCACCCCCCAACCACATCCCCTGCTGCCCTGACCCCCAGCTCTGAGCCCAGCCCCTCTGAACTGTACACCCCCGACCCTATCCCCCCCAGCCCTGACCCCCAGCTCTGAGCCCAGCCCCTCTGAACTGTACAACCCCGACCCTATCCCCCCCCAGCCCTGACCCCCAGCTCTGAGCCCAGCCCCTCTGAACCGGGCACCCCCCAACCCCATCCCCTGCTGCCCTGACCCCTAGCTCCGAGCCCAGCCCCTCTGAACCAGGCACCCCCGACCCTATCCCCCCCCCAGCCCTGACCCCCAGCTCTGAGCCGGGCACCCCCCAACCCCATCAACTGCTGCCCTGACCCCCAGCTCTGAGCCCAGCCCCTCTGAACTGGACACCCCCCTGACCCCATCCCCCCCACAGCCCTGACCCCTAGCTCCGAGCCCAGCCCCTCTGAACCAGGCACCCCCGACCCTATCCCCCCCCCAGCCCTGACCCCCAGCTCTGAGCCCAGCCCCTCTGAGCCGGGCACCCCCCGACCCAGAGCCCAGCTCCCCACCCAGCCCTGGGAAACAGCAGCACCACCCCCAGGCAGCGCCAGCCCATTGGCACCAACCATCACCATCACCCAGCGACAGCCCATTATGTAATTGCAAATATATACATACCATTAAAGCATTTAATGTTTTTAAATCATGTATTTCGTGTATTTTCAAATTATTAAAAATTAATTTTTGAATGTATTTCACTGGTTATTTTTTACATTTCCAAATACATGTTACTATAGAATTGCAACTTTTTTTTATGGAAGGCCCCCCTGAAATTGCTTTGCCCCAGGCCCCCTGAATCCTCTGGGCGGCCCTGTACCCAGGCTCCCCAGTACAATGCTTTGGGACAGACAGATACCTAAGGAAGGGACCCTCAAAAACCAGCAAGCTGAGAGGAAAGCCAGGCAGGCCTGGATTAACCAATGTGCACTTGCACAGGGCCCCCATCTCAGGGGGACCCCCAATGACTGGGGTGGGGGAAAGCCAGAGGCCAGGAAGCGGGGGTGAGGATGTCACAGGGCCAGGGCCCCACCTGCATGCTGCAGTGAGAACCAAAGGGCCAGAACAGGGAACTGGGTCAGCCACGCAGGACAGGAACTGTTGTTGGTTGCGTGTGGGGTGAGCTCACTCTCCAACGCCCCCCCCCCCTCCTCCAGGCCTCCCAATGTTACAGGCAGGACCCAATCCCCTGGGGATCGGACCACCCAGTGCCTCCCACCCCCCCAAAGGTAATCATAGAATATCAGGGTTGGAAGGGACCTCAGGAGGTCATCTAGTCCAACCCCCTGCTCAAAGCAGGACCAATCCCCAACTAAATCATCCCAGCCAGGGCTTTGTCAAGCCTGACCTTAAAAACCTCTAAGGAAGGAGATTCCACCACCTCCCTAGGTAACCCATTCCAGTGCTTCACCACCCTCCTAGTGAAAAAGTTTTTCCTAATATCCAACCTAAACCTCCCCCACTGCAACTTGAGACCATTACTCCTTGTTCTGTCATCTGGTACCACTGAGAACAGTCTAGATCCATCCTCTTTGGAACCCCCTTTCAGGTAGTTGAAAGCAGCTATCAAATCCCCCCTCATTCTTCTCTTCTGCAGACTAAACAATCCCAGTTCCCTCAGCCTCTCCTCATAACTCATGTGCTCCAGCCCCCTAATCATTTTTGTTGCCCTCCGCTGGACTCTTTCCAATTTTTCCACATCCTTCTTGTAGTGTGGGGCCCAAAACTGGACACAGTACTCCAGGTGAGGCCTCACCAATGTCGAATAGAGGGGAACGATCACGTCCCTCGATCTGCTGGCAATGCCCCTACTTATACAGCCCAAAATGCCGTTAGCCTTCTTGGCAACAAGGGCACACTGTTGACTCATATCCAGCTTCTCGTCCACCGTAACCCCTAGGTCCTTTTCTGCAGAACTGCTGCCTAGCCACTCGGTCCCTAGTCTGTAGCAGTGCATGGGATTCTTCCGTCCTAAGTGCAGGACTCTGCACTTGTCCTTGTTGAACCTCATCAGATTGCTTTTGGCCCAATCCTCTAATTTGTCTAAGTCCATCTGTATCTTATCCCTACCCTCCAGCGTATCTACCTCTACCCCCAGCTTAGTGTCATCCGCGAACTTGCTGAGAGTGCAGTCCACACCATTCTCCAGATCATTAATGAAGATATTGAACAAAACCAGCCCCAGGACTGACCCTTGGGGCACTCTGCTTGATACCGGCTGCCAACTAGACATGGAGCCGTTGATCACTACTCGTTGAGCCCGACGATCTAGCCAGCTTTCTATCCACCTTATAGTCCATTCATCCAGCCCATACTTCTTTAACTTGCTGGCAAGAATACTGTGGGAGACAGTATCAAAAGCTTTGCTAAAGTCAAAGAATAACACGTCCACTGCTTTCCCCTCATCCACAGAGCCAGTTATCTCATCATAGAAGGCAATTAGGTTAGTCAGGCATGACTTGCCCTTGGTGAATCCATGCTGACTGTTCCTGATCACTTTCCTCTTCTCTAAGTGCTTCAAAATTGATTCCTTGAGGACCTGCTCCATGACCCAATCTCCCTGGGGGTCTCCCAGCCCCATGGGGCAGGATCTGATCCCAACCCCAAGGGCAGGGAAGGTAGGAGGGCCCCCAATTGCCATAGTACAGAGGGCCCCAAAATTATTTAATTCAACCCAGGAGTGAAATGGCAGGGAAAGGAGAGGGGCATGGGAGCCTCCCTCTGCTCTGGATTCTCAGATGCAAATCCTCTTCTGGAGTTAGGTACCTAAGCCAGGTCAGTGCTTAGCTAGCCTGTGCACTAGCAGCTGAAACCATCTCTCTGTCTCCTGCTCGCACCTGATACTTTTCTTACACCTGTTCTATGTTTCTCTCAACTGCCTTCTGTGCCGGTGTTGGGCAGCCACCACATCTATTGATGGCCTCATCTGACCCTCTTGCTGCAGGGTCTGACCCATGCAAGGTCTTAGGTGCACTCAGAGCATATTTACAGGATCAGGTCCTGCTGTGTTCCCCTGCCTAGTTTGAGAATCTCTCAAGGCCTCTGGGGCATTAGGCTGAGCTAGGGCTCTGAGCTGCTGTTAGCTGTGGGTAGGGGTGAGGGTTTAGGCAGCTTTGTGAATGCTGACCAGTGGTAACGTTGTTAAGAACATAAGAACAGCCGTACCGGGTCAGACCAAAGGTCCATCTAGCCCAATATCCTGTCTACCGACAGTGGCCAATGCCAGGTGCCCCAGAGGGAGTGAACCTAACAGGCAATGATCAAGTGATCTCTCTCCTGCCATCCATCTCCACCCTCTGACAAACAGAGGCTAGGGACACCATTCCTTACCCATCCTGGCTAATAGCCATTAATGGACTTAACCACCATGAATTTATCCAGTTCTCTTTTAAACGCTGTTATAGTCCTAGCCTTCACAACCTCCTCAGGTAAGGAGTTCCACAAGTTGACTGTGCGCTGCGTGAAGAAGAACTTCCTTTTATTTGTTTTAAACCTGCTGCCTATTAATTTCATTTGGTGATCCCTAGTTCTTGTATTATGGGAATAAGTACATAACTTTTCCTTATCCACTTTCTCCACATCACTCATGATTTTATATACCTCTATCATATCCCCCCCTTAGTCTCCTCTTTTCCAAGCTGAAGAGTCCTAGCCTCTTTAATCTCTCCTCATAGGGGACCCGTTCCAAACCCCTAATCATTTTAGTTGCCCTTTTCTGAACCTTTTCTGTTGTTGCCTAGGGGACTTAGCCTATGGAAGCTGAGCACTGGACTTGGGCATCTAAAGAGACAGGTGCCTTTGAGTCCATGTCTCATTGAAAGTCAATGGGACTTATAAAGTGCCCAAGTCATTTTAAAAAGAGGGACTTAGGCTTCTAAGCCAATCAGGCCCTTTGGAAACCATTTCCTTAGGTCATATGTTTAAATAAAACCTTTGGGACAGTATTTTGTGAGCTGTGCTCTAATGTAGGAATATCCAGTTCCTGTCACAGGTTTAGGTGGAGAAGTGCCATTTAATACTGATTTGATCTTAATATGAGTGCCTCTCCCCTAAGAGCACTGAACTATGAAATAAAGTTGAAGTGATAGGAACCATGAGGAATTGAACTCAGTTGATTAGAGCTGACCAAATGACTTGTAACCTATAATTTACACAGTGGCTTTGCCCTTCATTTCTTTTTGTGAAATATCTCTGAGCAGAAAATGATTTTTGAAAGGTTATTTTTTCAAAATTATTAGGTTTTTTTGCCATTTTGTTGTAACTCTCTGGGTTGATTGCACATAGTTCTTTGCACATATTCAATATTCCATGTTCGTCCTTTGGCTAGTTGTGATTAGTGATATAAATCACATGGTTTTATTTGTTTCCTGATTGGAACCAACTCCACCTTGAATATTTAAATAAGCATAAGAATTCAAAATTTGTCCAAGACTTGTGGAAGCAACTTTGAAACTTGCCCTCTGTGAAATTTCTGCCTGTAAAATTTGATAGCTTGATTGACAGAGGAGCATGAATCTAGGGGCCAGAGCACTACTGAGGAAACTGCATCTAAAAAGCCAACTGAACGTCCTCCAGCATTCATCCAGCTGTAGTACAGACTATGTATGCACCTTGTAGAGCGCTCACTGTAAATGTGTATTATGAAAGAAAGTACTTCCAGACCCAGTCCTATCCTTGCTGAGTAGAACTGTCTGCCAGACAACTCCTCTGGTTTTGACTTTTGAGATTTTGACTTTTACTTCCACATTGGAATGAAAACAAAATATTTCAAAATATTTTGCAAAACGGAATTGTGTGGAATGACTGTTGTCAGATCAGAAAAGACAGACTTATGTCTGTGTCTCTGGAAGTTACGGAAGAGTCCACCCTGGACCACAGAAACCTTCTAGTTGCAAATGGTGTTGCAATTGGTAGGGCTCCGTAAAATGTTTTGGCTTTGATGAAACAGCAGATTTTGATGAAAAAACATGTTTGTCAAATTCCTGACCAGCTGTATTGATGAGCTTGTGCAATCAGCCCAAGATGGTAGGATGTAATGACCTTTAGATTTCTACTTGGTGCATAGGGCTGAAGTTTAATCCCTTGCTCCTCTATGTATGTTTAATAGGCAAGAAAGCACATTGCTTTAGCCTTTTCTTTATTAGTCTTGTGAAATCTGTTAAAATGCAATTGGCTATTAAACAATAAAAGCCAAATCTTAATCAACTTAAATAAGCGATAATTGCCTGATTGATAGTAACATTAATTCAGTGCCAATAGTTTATAACCAGTAATATTGTTGCTACATCAGAGCTGTCTCATAAAAAGATAGACATATCATTAAACGGCCCAGGTCCTTTAGACTGCACACATGTTCGAATATTTACCGTCACTTTGTATGCTTCCTGGATGTGCTGCTCTGATCTGGCTGTCGACTAGCAATGCTAGTGTATACGATTGGAAATGCCACTTCTGAATTCACTGGATTGACCCTGTGCTATTGAGAATCTTCCATTCTCTCCCTCTGCTGTGCTCCAGTGGAGTTCCACTGAGGGTTTTCTATCAGAATTGTCGGTAAAGTACGCTCCATGGCTTAAACAACAGCAAATAGCTCTACAGGGCGGCACTAGGGTCTAGTGAAGGCTGCAGAACAGGGCATAGGACTGAGTCGTTATGCAGGAACGGAAAAGTCTTTAATGTAAACCTTACCAGGAAGAGTCTGATCTTAGGCTACAACTACATTGCAAGCTAGGGGTGTCATTCCTACATACACACAGTCATGCTAGCTGGAGGAGAGCCAGTGCAAGAATAACCCAGGCCAGCTTGGTGTGGTGCTCTCTGCCCCCCTCTAGTGGCAGCTAGACCAGCTGGAGATTGATGAGCTTGCTTTTAGCTCAGGCAGTGGAGGCTCATGCATTATGCTTAAGGCTGCGATTCTGTCACAGAGGTCTCAGAAGCCACAGGAGTACTTGTGGCACCTTAGAGACTAACAAATTTATTTGAGCATAAGCTTTCGTGGGCTACAGTCCACTTCAGAGTAGCAGCCGTGTTAGTCTGTATCAGCAAAAAGAACAGGAGTACTGTAGCCCATGAAAGCTTATGCTCAAATAAATGTGTTAGTCTCTAAGGTGCCACTAGGACTCCTGTTCTTTTTGCTGATACAGACTAACACGCAGCGCCGGCTCCAGGGTTTTTGCTGCCCCAGGCAGCAAAAAAAAAAAAAAAAGCCGCGATCGCGATCTGCGGCGGCAATTCGGCGGGAGGTCCTTCGCTCCGAGCGGGAGTGGGGGACCCTCCGCCGAATTGCCGCCGAATCGCTGGAAGTGCCGCCCCCCTCCCGAGGGGCCGCCCCAAGCACCTGCTTGGTCAGCTGGTGCCTGGAGCCGGCCCTGCTAACACGGCTGCTACTCTGAAACCTGGCAGAAGTCACAGATTCCCTGACTTTCCGCAACCTCTGTGACTTCCGCAGCTGCAGCGGCTGACCCCAGGGCCTTCAGAGCAGCAGCCCCTGGGGCCTCGAAGCAGTGGGTGGATGGGGTCAGTCGGCCCCTGCCACCAGTGCAAGGGCTAGCTGTCGGCCCCCGGGCCTCCCCAGAGCAGCTAAGTTTTTGCCAGGGGTATTTATAGTAAAAGTCACGGACAGGTCGCTGGGCCGTGAATTTTTGTTTATTGCCCATGACCTATCCATGACTTTTGCTAAAAATACCCTTGACTAAATCTTAGCCTTAATTATGCTCCAGATGTCGCAGGTTTGATCCCAGGCTGCCCGGGGTCTATCAGCATAACACAAGCATAAATCGCAGGGTAGCCACAGTAGCATGGGCAGTGGAGGCACAGCTTAGCTGAGCTGAGTATGTACTCAGGGCAGGGGTTCAGGTGGGATTGTACTTGCTGCTATGGCTTCTGCCTGTACTACTGCAGCTGCCACTGCTATTTATAGTTGTGCGAGCTCTCCTCAAGCTAGCCCAAGTATGCGTCTGAGAGCTGGCAATCACCCTCTTGGCTTGTAGTGTAGACGTAGCATTAGTTACACCACTGGGACAGAGTAACTCCATTGATTTTAGTCAGGAAATAGCTGGTGTTTCCCTGGACTTATCCTGGTATAACTGAGATCAGAACTTGTCTAGTTTTTTTCCCAAGGAAAAACGTATTGTGTTGTCTGTGTGGCCCTGATGGGACTCCCAATAAGGAAAGGTTTTGGTGACTCTGCTTAATCACCATCAAATGAATGTAGTCCACATCACAACGCTAGCAAATATAACATGGGTTCCAGTGTTCCATGTGCCCCGTGAAAACCGCAGTGCTGCCATGCAGAATGTGCACTCTGGAGTCCAGTGAATCTGATGCTGTTTGATCCACGGATGTTCATTGCAAAGAAACACCGTGCAGGCATCTCCTCCTGGATGCTTAATGCTGCAATGGAGGCTGGTGAAAGTGAATAGGCAAAGCTGCCCCAAAAAGCTGTGCTCAGGTCCTGTTTTACAGCACTTAGTAAAGATTACAGTGTGCCCAGCTTCCAAAGAGAATGAACACTGCTTACCCTGAGAAGTCTCAGCCATTCCTCTGAAGCTAACTGATCTCTACTTTTTGTTGAGTGTTCACATGTGGCTTGATCCTTTTGACTCTCACTAATCAGGTACCAAATCCTAAAAGGTGCTGAGTGCCTAAGTGTTAGGTGCCACTTAGAATTTGGCCCCATACTGTTCTGGATATTTTAGCATATTTAACTTTCCCTGCTGTAAGCATAAAGCATAAAGTGAAAGAAATCTGACATGGCCAGCATGGGCAGGCACAACAATTTTTGAAAGGGACTTTGGTTATTGACCACTCAGGAAAAAGATCTTGGCGTCATCGTGGATAGTTCTCTAAAGATATCCACGCAGTGTGCAGAGGCGGTCAAAAAAGCAAACAGGATGTTAGGAATCATTAAAAAGGGGATAGAGAATAAGACTGAGAATATATTATTGCCCTTATATAAATCCATGGTACGCCCACATCTCGAATACTGTGTACAGATGTGGTCTCCTCACCTCAAAAAAGATATTCTAGCACTAGAAAAGGTTCAGAAAAGGGCAACTAAAATGATTAGGGGTTTAGAGAGGGTCCCATACGAGGAAAGATTAAAGAGGCTAGGACTCTTCAGCTTGGAAAAGAGAAGACTAAGGGGGGACATGATAGAGGTATATAAAATCATGAGTGATGTTGAGAAAGTGGATAAGGAAAAGTTATTTACTTATTCCCATAATACAAGAACTAGGGGTCACCAAATGAAATTAATAGGCAGCAGGTTTAAAACAAATAAAAGGAAGTTCTTCTTCACGCAGCGCACAGTCAACTTGTGGAACTCCTTACCTGAGGAGGTTGTGAAGGCTAGGACTATAACAATGTTTAAAAGGGGACTGGATAAATTCATGGTGGCTAAGTCCATAAATGGCTATTAGCCAGGATGGGTAAGAATGGTGTCCCTAGCCTCTGTTCGTCAGAGGATGGAGATGGATGGCAGGAGAGAGATCACTTGATCATTGCCTGTTAGGTTCACTCCCTCTGGGGCACCTGGCATTGGCCACTGTCGGTAGACAGATACTGGGCTAGATGGACCTTTGGTCTGACCCGGTACGGCCTTTCTTATGTTCTTATGTTCTTATGTTCTTAACTGAAAATTAAAGTAGAAGCAAGGGGTGGCTTTGGACTTTGGGACTATTCACTGATAAAAAAAGCGAGTGTTCAAAGAGAGCAATATCTGACGTGTAATATTTCGATGAGGCGAGATTAAAGACCGTTTGGAATGTTTCTAAGTCTTAGCACTGTAAATTGTGTAGGACATTAACTTTTGCAGAAATGTCCAAGTCACCTGCAACAAACTCCATTGTAATACACATCGACATCAAGGCTTGGCCCATCTAAAGCAAGCCTAGTCTTGACGTTAAGATCCAGATCTGGATCCAAACTTCTGGGATGTTTAGATCTGAGACTTTGGTTTGAGTCCCTCTCTGATTTAAGGACTGGATAAATAGCTCCACTGATGTCAGTAAAATCACAACATGGTAAAACTGATTGAGCAGAGAAACCTGTCATAACTACCCAAAATTGTATACATTATAAACACAGACGGTATTTACAGTATTCGCCAGAATCCGAAACCTGAGATGTGCTTATAACTGCCACTGAAGTAATCTTTTCTCAGTCCTTACGTAGGCTAAACTCTTGATATTGAATCATTCGGGATTTTGCCTGGGTAAGGACTGGGTAGAATCTGTGAAGTTCAAGATATGGCCTAACGAGAGTTGCAGGTGCCCAGCACTTCTTGGGATTTAGTTCCAGGGACCTTATTCAGAGCCCACTGATTTCAGAGAGCCTTGGAACAGTCCCTATATCCTTACAAAACCGTCTCCATTCTGTAACCACTGGGACTGCTTTCAAAAGATTTTTTGAGGTTACTTTGGCATGCGATCATGAAATGAAGAAGTTAATTCCTTAGGCCTAAAATCAGGCTTTTAAATCTACATTTAAGCGCCGAAATAAAACTGACCCTCCTTTCAGGGGAGCTGGCAGCAAATCTCACTGATGTCACTTGTATTTAGGTGCCTAAATGTGGATTTAGAAGCTTATCTTTAGGCACATAGGGAGGGATTTACAAAGGTACTTAAGGGACCTAAGCCCCAGACTTGGATGCCTTAAAATTATTTCATTAAGAGTCATGAATTATTCAGGATTTGTTCATGTTCACTGGTTGTGAAGCAAAGGAGCAGTCAAATAAGGCTTCCTGGGCTGAAATTACCTGGCTTTCTTTAAAGAAACAATTTTCTTGGATAGAAAAATCTGTATTCAGCTATACTAGGCATGTGCTGCAGTCTAGGGAAACATATGACAAGAAAAAGGAGATTGATTGATTTCTAACTCAAGGAATTAATGTTTCCCATGGCTGGTAATCTTTAAGTCATGTTTATTAGGAGTTGATTTTATAAAGTATTTGAAATGACAGTTATTCCAGTGAACATGATTTAAACAATTCCCACCTGCCTGATTCATCCGGAGAAAAATCTATGAGATTTCTGAATTTATTATGTGCAGTATGATACTCTGTAGTGATGCAATTGTTGCCGCCAAAATAGCTTTCAAAGACTTTCCAATACCCTGGAAAGTTCTGCAATTTCTGTTTCTTCAAGCTGGGTTCCCATTAATCTAGTTGCCACCAACCGAAGAATAGATCTTGGGCCCAAATTCACGGCTGGTGTAACTCCATTGATTGCATGGATGAAACGGGTCCCTTTTTTGGAGTTTGACCGAAGGAGAATGTGTTCTTCTTACAAGAGCAATGGTTTTTGGGAAGCCAGATAGATTTTATTAGCAAAGGAATAAAAAGACAGAAACACATTGCTTTACTCTTGCTGATACACCTGTTAAAAGAATCCTTGGTGTGTTGTACCCTGTAGTTTTGAATGGAACTCATCTGCTTATCTTTTTCTAACAGCAGTAAGTAAAGCCCATAATTGCAAACTGCATGGCTGACAAATTTGTGCAATGCAAGGGACAATGTTCAAAACAATAGAGTGGGAGGGGGGAAAAGGTAGTGAATAAATGGAGTGGTTTTAAATGGGATTAGCAAGGTTCAACACCAACCTTGTCTATTTCCTCAGAAGTTTTATGGCCACATCTAGAACAGATATCTGTAGTTTGTTATTGTAATGTTGTAGGTATTTTTGTTCTGTTTATTGCCATCTGTTGGCCAATGTGAGAATAGTGATTTACTGTTAGGAGCCCCAAGGCTATACTGATCTTGCTGCAGGGCGTTGGGGATTATGTGAGGAAGTTTTCCCAAGATTGAGCCTGATTAGTTTTCTATGTGAACCTGTACTGGAATAAGAGATTTTCTTTTTCAGTTCTAATCTGTTTTGGGTCTCCATATAGTATCAGTTGCTCAACCAAGCAAAGGAGAGCCTATGTGCAAGCATATATGACCACTTGAGTTGCGACACAAGGATCTGCTGCTTCATGAAAAGTGTGTCTCATGCACTGAAGCAAGTAAAGCTATAACGTGACTCCAGTCCAGTGACCTAAATATCCATTCCAGAGTTTGTGACTGCAGTGGAGAGAACTCCAAGTTAAAAGTTAAAAGCCATGGAAATGCAGAATGTGAGAGCAGGGAAGACAGAATGCAGCAACTCATTCTGTCTAGGTATTTGTGTGACCCCTGTCAGTGTAATATCTGAGTATCCATGGGCTCTTGATCACTTCACATTTTCATGGTCAAATTGCAGAGACAGGGCTGAATGGCAAAATTGCCACTGGGCCTTGGGGATGTTAATTTTGTATCTCCTCCTAAAAATGTAACCTCCAGCAGCACAATGCCCCCTCACACTGTGTTGAGCATAGAGAAGAAAAGGTGCTGTCTACAGCTTCATCTGGTGTAGCCTTTCATGCCTGGAAATGGGCCCTCTAGTTTACTGCTGGGGCAGGTGGGGAAGCTTGCGCTTTCCAACCACCTGAGCTGTTCCAGGTCGAGAACTTTACTCTTCAAACTTATCAAATTGGTTGCCATTCTCTTAGCACAGAATACCCACACACACCGGGTGTTTTCTTGTTAGCAAACGAGGGTGCCCAAATTACACGGGTGTTTCACCTGTGTTGTATGGAAACTCTTCAATTTTAGGTATAAATGGTTTCTCCAATGGTGCATGTTCATTCATTCCTAGAGCGGCTTGAAAAAGTCTATGTGTGTTGAAATTTTGACCATAAAATGAAGGCAGGGAGGGAAATTTGTGAGAATTTCCCCTCCTCCCCCATTTTTGCCCCCAAGCAACTCAATTTGCTTGTAAAATTCTTCATGACTTATTGAGTGCCCAAAGATGTGGTAGGTGTTCCACAATCCAAAGAGAGTTCCTGCTCAAAGAAGGTGCAATCTGCCTTTGACATGACACAACAGCTGTCACAACAAACGAGGGTGATGAAGAACAAGGGTAACGATGCGCAGTTACTCAGTAAGCGTGTATACACTTTGATGATAGTGTTACGTACTGTCCCACTCTCTTTCACACACAGTATTCTATTATGTGAGGCATACACATTTCTTTTCTTTCTAACTAGGCCAAAGTGTGAAAGAAAGCAATAAGTGTTTTTACTGTAGTGTTGTGGATAGGAATCAAATTCAGAATGAGCCTGAGTATATAACAAGGACTGAGTCTGAGAGCCATGCTGTCCCTTTTAAAACATGCATGGAGTGCATCTGAAGAAGTGGTGTTTTACCCATGAAAGTTTATGCCCAAATAAATCTGTTAGTCTTTAAGGTGCCACCAGACTCCGTGTTGTTTTTGTGGATACAGACTAACACGGCTACCCCCTGATACTTGACATAAGGAGGTACTTCACACAATGCACAGTCAACCTGTGGAACTCATTGTTAGGCCAGGAAGGGGGTGGGGATGTCACGGGGCCAGGGCCTCACCTGCATGCTGCAGTGAGAACCAAAGGGCCAGAACAGGGAACTGGGTCAGCCACGCAGGACAGAAGCTGTTGCTGGTTGCGTGTGGGGTGAGCTCACTTTCCAACACCCCCCCACCCCACCCCGGGCCTCCCAATGTTACAGGCAGGACCCACTCCCCTGGGGATTGGACCACCCCAGTGCCTCCCACCCCCCAAGGTAATCATAGAATATCAGGGTTGGAAGGGACCTCAGGAGGTCATCTAGTCCAACCCCCTGCTCAAAGCAGGACCAATCCCCAACTAAATCATCCCAGCCAGGGCTTCGTCAAGCCTGACCTTAAAAAACCTCTAAGGAAGGAGATTCCACCACCTCCCTAGGTAACCCATTCCAGCGCTTCACCGCCCTCCTAGTGAAAACATTTTTCCTAATATCCAACCTAAACCTCATCTGTGGAACTCATTGTTAGGGGATATTGTGAAGGCCAAAACTGTAACAGATTCAAAAAAGAACTAGATAAGTTCATGCCAGGATGGTCAGGGATGCAATCCCATGCTCTGAATGTCCTTAGCCTCTGTTTGCCAGAAGCTTGGAAAGTAAGATGGGATGGATCACTCAATGATTGCCTATTCTATTCATTCCCTCTGAAGCACCTGGCACTGGAAGACAGGTTACTGGGTTAGATGGACCATTGGTCTGACCCAGGATGGCTGTTTTTATGTTATGTTCTTAAATGCAATGAACAGAAAGCTGTCAAATATTTGAACAGACGTGACTTGTAGCACCAAGTCCAAAGTAAGGATCCTACTGAAAGGATAGATTGCAAAATGCTCTGGAGAGTAAGGGTTCAGTTAATTAGCATTGTTTAATTAAAATCATGTCACAGGCAAAGGAGCTGGTGCTGTCATTAGAGCCAATAGTATAAGTAGCACTAAGAGCAGGAGAAAAGTGAAATCTTCCAAATTGCTGATGTGCTGCTAGTTAAGGGACAGCATGGATCTCGGAATGGGTCCTTGTTATATACTGAGGCTCATTCTGAATTTGATTTCTATCCACTACGCTACCGTAATAACACTTATTGCTGTGGTCTTTGCTAATGCTTTAGATCGTGGACTGGAAACCTCTAAGCTTATTGTGGCATTTCAAGCTCCTTGGAATGCTTCCCACCCACTTAGTGCCCAAAAGCTGGGCTCAGCTATCCAGATTGCCATTGATAAAGTCAATTCAGACCCATCTTACCTGGGTAACTACACCTTGGATTTTGTTTATGCTGATTGCGGCTGTGATGCCAAGAAGTCCGTCAATGCTTTCATCAATCAGGTTCAGAAGGAGAACGTTTCGGCCCTGTTTGGACCTGTCTGCTCAGAAGCAGCTGAGGTAGAGTATGACTTCCCGCCACTTTCTCTCTCCCGGCCCTGCTGCTCTGTGTACTGTATGTATTTCTGCTTTCATGATGAGTTGACTAATTCGGGGAGTTGTGTTTGACCTATAAATCTCTTAATGGGCTATCTTAAAGATGTGAATTCAGTGCTGGTGCTTGAGTTAACAGCTGCTTGTGGAAAGTGGCAGCTGGGAAGATGTTTCCCCTGAATTCTTCTCAACTCTGGAACTTGCTTTCTTCATCCTTGGTCTGATACAGCCTGAGATTGCTGGCTTTCAGAGCCTTCTGCAAGGCAGATCTCCTTTCACAGGCTTTTGTGGAGGGATGTGTTGAGGGGGAGAATGTTATTAGTTCTGATGGGCAGGGAGCATTTTAGTTGTGCTGTCAGTCTAAAAGTCTCAGATGTATTTTGGTTTGCATGTGTGCTTAGATCTTAGGGCACAGAGTACAAATCAAGGGAACAAATAAAATTAAGATATTTGCTCCTGGGGAGGGACCATCAGTTCTGAAAGTTAATGAAAATCATGGAAAGGATAAAAGTGATACTTCCTAACAAATAGCACTAAATCTAGGACATTGTGTCTATCAGATATATCCAGGCTATTATACACAGTCCCCGCCCCCCCCAACTTATCTCAGGATAGAAGAATGATATGTTACTGTCTATTGTTAAAGTGCCCATATTAAATTATTCCCATAGGCTATTTTGAAAGTTGCCTACCGGGGTTGTTTGCCAGTTTCTATGGGCAGCTTTGAAAATCTCAGCTGTTCTGCTTATGAAGCCACTTAAATATAATTGGCTAGTTAATAGAATTCTTTCTGTAAATCAAATCTTCTTGTTTTACACCAGTAAGTTTCACGTGTCAAAAGCCAAACCTCAGTGACATTAAACAGGATTGAGTTTTGTTGTTGTTGTGAAAATTGTTCTTTTAAAATCTGCTGGGAACAACTGAAGACCCTTTAGTAGAAATGTTAAGAAGGTGGCTGAGTTGTAAGCAGTGATAGGCAAAAGGCCCAGAGTTTTTGTTCTATTTGGATTGGAATCCAAACGGTCAAGTGTTCATCTGAATCTCTTTGGCCTGCCAATCCCATCAGAACTAGCTTTCTTTTGAGATGTTCATTACCTCCTGGGTAAGTGCAGGTTTGTTTGCACTGTAATCAGAGCTACAGTTCATACCCCGCATGGCAATGAAACAATTTGGGACTTTGACTACAAATAGAGCTTTGCCATATCAAAGTTCACAATAAGCAGGATCCGTTATACTGTGGGATTAACACCCCCCCTCACTATTTCTGCTTCTAATTATAGAATTGGGCTTGGAAAAGTCTTTCTTGTTCAACTTTCTATGCCATTGCTGCAGGATTGTTCCCTAGTCCTGTCCATTTAGTGCATTGCCCCTTCTAGTTTAAATATACCAACTGATGGTGTTTCTGCTACTCTCCTTGGGACTATTCATCAATGTATAGGGTAATTTCCCTGTGCTGGTGATAGATAATTAATTGACACCCTCTGCCCCTCATGCTATGCCCTGGTACAGATACTAGCAGATCTACATTATTCTGTAGTTTCTCTCTCTTTCCTGTTTTCTTTTCTCTTTTTTCTTCTTCTTCAACTCCCTATCCCCAGTTCCCCATTCACACCAGTTAACTTCATGTCTCTTGACCTGGGAGAAGATCCCCTGTTGTCTCCGAGGCTCAGCTACATAGGTAGTGGTCAGAGATCAGACTTTGAGACAGCAGCCAGGTGTCTCAGAAAGATGCTTCTAGGGCCAGCTGCCTTAGAGGCCACTGTGGGAGCAGCCAGTTTCTAAGGGGCCACGAACTGCGTGGAGCATGTTTGTATTGAAGTTGGATCCAGGTCATATCAGAGTTTTCCCTGACCTTGCTAGTCCCTACCCAGCCACCCATTCCCAATCCCTGATCTCACCCCTTCCCTTCTGATCCTGATTCCCTGATCCTTCCTGACCCTGCACCCCTTCCTTCCTGACCCTCCCTTTTCTGCTTCCTGTTCTCAGGCCTATTCCTGCTCTCTTCCTGTGACAAATCTAGGGCTTGTTTACATGGGAAAGTGATTTTCAGACCATATCAATTCTCTCATTGCAAAATATTTCAAATAATCAGGACTGGATATGGGGGGAGAGGGAGTGTAGCTCAGTGGTTTGAGCATTGGCCTACTAAACCCAGGGTTGTGAGTTCAATCCTTGACGGGGCCACTTAGGGATCTGGGGCAAAAATCTGTCTGGGGATTGGTCCTGCTTTGAGCAGGGGGATGGACTAGATGACCTCCTGAGGTCCCTTCCAACCCTGATATTCTATGATTCTATGTAGGGGGAAATGTGAGTGGGGTGAGTTTTGCTCCTGTGTAGTGGGAGGGGAGCTGGAGTGCAAGGGAGGGCTGGGGGAGCAGCACCACGGGGAAGGAGCTGGGAGATGTAAAGGAGAGGTGGGTCTCCCAGAGAGAGCTGTAGAGACAATTGGAGGGCACAGGTTTGTGCAGGGCAAAGGGCCCACACAGTTAGGGGGAGTCAGCAAGTAGGTGGCCCCTACCAAGAGCTCCAGGAAAGAAGCAGGTGGAGAGGGAAATGAGGAGCTGGCTAGGTGGATGGTGAGCAGAGATCTATGCTTAATATACAAAAACTTGTTTGCTTGTCTCTCAGCTACTCCTTCCCCCACTCTCTGTTTGTCTCATCCATCCCCTGCAACCTGCCTTAATGTCCTCTGGGCAGAGACGGGTCTCCTCATGGACTGACTGTACAAGTGGATCTGATCCTGGACAGGTGCCCTTAGGCACCCCTGTAATAACGAATAATAATACAGCAGGGAGGGAGCCAAAGCTGGAGAATTGGGGCCTGGGAGGAGCATTGGGAGGAAAAAAAGTCTCCCTTTTATTGTGCTCAGCTCTATGTGATGCCCAACTCTTTCAAATATTTAAATTCCTTTTGTCACTGGGGAAAATATTTAAAGAGATACATGGCCATGAATGCATGGGATAAGATATGGGAAATAAGCACTGCTCAGTAAAGGTACAGCATATGACTCAATGTAAACTACTGAATAAGGTTGTGCTTTTTTGCAGAGGGCCAATGGAAAGCCTGTGCTGTGGGACTTGCATGGCACAGTGGTCTTTTTCTCTTCCTCTGTTCACGGGTGAATTTCATCCCGTGTAACCAATTCAAATATAATAGCAGTGAATCCCGACCCCGCCGGAACATATGTGCAATTTCAGTTGCCCAATAATTTTAATCACGGACCCACTGTAGCAGCTCAGCAATGAGGCGATGCTGGAACGCTGTTTGAGAAGTGACTCATAAAGTCTACAGGGAGGCTACACTTGTGGATGTGTGTTTGTGTTATTTGTTGTTAGTTGCGTTTGACTTTGTGGGCAGAGAGAAGAGCAGAAAAACTTTCAGACTGACTTCTGCTGGCAGCCAGAATCACATGAGATGCTCACTGGAGAAAGTATTATCTCCCATTATCCCTGATTATCAATGGTATGGGTTACCTTAGCAATAGAGAAACCTACCTGGACTTTTACAGTGATCCCTATATCATCGGGACCCCTTTAATAGACTTCATTAATGAAATGTCAAATTGGCACCACTGAACTTTCTCTTTCCACAGAATAGAGCCTGCAGCATGAAATATTTCTGTCCTCATTTGAATTTGAAAGTGAACTTTGATTTGACCCTGTTTCTGATACTTTCATGTTTTCATTCTAAGAACTTCCTAGTACTCAAGGTTTATTACTGTGAATTCTCAAGAAAAGTGAATTTCAGTCCTGACTATGCACTAATTTCAAATAGCCTGTGTTGAACAGAAACAATGCAACATGATTTATGTAAGTAACCAGCACAGTGTGAATTTGTGTAACTTGCATAGTCATTACTGATCTTTTGTTGTTCTGAATTTTGAAAATGATTCCTACCTTTGTAATGGACCAAACTAAGTCTCCGTATCGAACAACCACAGACATGGGGATGTCCAAAATCTCGATTTGAACCCTCATTTTGTGGCATGAGTCGAGCTCTTAGAACTTAATTTGAGGGGTGAGGGAAGAATTTGGAATGTTGAAGTCAATGGAGTTAACCAGAGATTAATTTGGTTCATACAATATTAAACCCCAATTCTTGGGCTTTACACAGGATAAACTAGTTCTTCAGCTATATAGCATCATTGTTCTATAACAATATGGGGGCTTTTTCTGGTTTCACACTGGTGTAAATTAGGAATAACTCAATTGAAATTAATGGAGTGACTGTGTAAAACCGGTGTGAGAGGAGAAGCAGATGCCAATAAACCTTATAAATCAAAACAATTCACTGCTACTTATCAGTCTAACCTTTGCATTTTAAATACTGACAATAAATAACATGTCTGAAAAAACACTTTTTGTTGCCATCTAGGTTACTGGTTTGCTGGCTTCTCATTGGAATATCCCCTGGTTTGGATTTGTTGGCCTGGGTGCAAAGCTGGACAATGCAGATCTATATGACACCTATGTCAAACTTGTCTCCCCTCTGCAAAGGATAGGGGAAGTTCTGCATAAAAGTCTGCAGCATTTTGGCTGGAAATATGTTGGATTATTTGGAGGTTCATCTGATGCTTCCACCGGGGAGAAAATTGATGAACTCTGGATGTCTGTCGAAAACCAACTCCAAGTCAATATCACTATCACCGCTAAAGTCAGATACAACACAGAAGATCCAAGTCTCCACCAGGAAAACCTCAAGTACATATCGTCTGTTGCCAGAAGTAAGTTCCAGTTTAAAAGTGTTTTATACTGGCTGGCTTTAAAGGGACTACATGTAGAACTTTGCCAAATACAGATGAATGAAAAATTACTACAACACATTACTTGTATCAATCTGGAAGCTTATCTGGTATAATTTTATTAAACATAGTGGGCTATTAGGGTATGTCTACAATGCATACTAAGCCCAGGTTCTGACTCAGGGTTGAGTCCAAGCCTCCCTTCCTTCCACAAACAAACCAGTCTGACTTGGGTTAGCAAGCACTCAACACCTAGGTCCTAAGACCCTGCCGAGGGTGGGGGTGGCTCAGATCCCGAGCCCCCCTGAGACTTCGCTCCAAGTCCAGTCATTTTGCAGTGTGAATGCATGTCAGGCTGCAGACCCAGGTCAGAAAGTCTTTGTAGTGCAGTATAGCTGCATTAGCATGGCTGTGAGACCAGACTCCAGCCATTTTAAACCCAGGTTTACAATCCAGTGTGGATGCTCAAGCACAGGCTTGGAAATATCAAAGCCACAAGCCTAAGTCCCATAGAACCAGGCTTAGTGTGCAGTGTACATACCCTTAGTTACCTGGGGACTTCAATGGGGGAGCAAAATATGGCCCGCCATATTAAAGCAATTAAATTATTAGTCCATTTAGAGCAAAAATATGCTCATACCCCTTTCCCCTACCCCCTCAAGAGTATATCTTGACTCATATTTGTGTAATAACATGTCAATTGGAATAGACTATGGGAGTGGAATGTGATTGTCAAATCAACCTGGCTGAACCAGAATTTTGCCCTTAGCTTGTCTCACATATGTAGGTCAGAGGAAATTAGATGCACAGCAGTGCATGGAGCTTATTCGTTTTTATGCTTAAGGAAAGAAACTCTATCAGGAAGCTTGAATTGACTACTTCTTGGTGTATATTCTGCATTATTATTTTAGAATGATCTCTCTCTCTCTCTGTATATATATATGTGTGTGTGTGTATATATATTTTCAAAAGCTCAGCTGTGAGTGACTTAGAGGATGGTTGATATGTTCTCACTAGCTGTGGAGTAAGGCACGCAAGGCACTATAAATAGGATACGTTCCCCTCTGGGTGAGAGGGCAGCAGCAAGATTGTGTTAGTGTGAGTGGAACCTGGAAACCAGCTACACTGACTTAACTGGGTTCATTGTGGTTTGCACAGATCATTGTGCTAGGCACCACACAGTGTACGAACAGGAGACACTCCCTGCCCTGAAGAGTGATCCAGATGTTGACTTGTTTTTAATGTAACTGGAGAACTCTTCCTTTTATTCTTTATTTCAGCACCCTTGTTAATTGAAATAAATGCAGTCATAACTACATAATAGCAGCAAACAAAAGAACTCCCCGTATGCAACACTGATCTCATTTCAGTTTGAAGTGAATGGCACTGCTGTGACTGCCAATTATTGCAGGAAAAAGGATCTAAAAGCCGTGTATAACATGCAAATGGACCAACAACAATTTGCAAGTCTGGTTAGCTAGACTTGTTAGATAAGCTCGTTAGTTCGTTAAATGGCGTTAGAGACGTCTTTTTCTAAAATAGCCCTTTGACAGCTGGTATGTCCCCATTAAAACTGACTTCTAAAGGATTTAGCTACAGATCTCTCTCCAGCAATCAAAGGGTTAAACGTGGCTTGTGAACAGGAAATGACTAGAACTGGTTGAAAAATTTGAAACAAAATATGTTCCCATAAGAAAGAGGGGTTTTGTTGAAATGAAATTTTTTCATCTAAATGAACAAGAGAAATATTTTATTCTGGGTCAGCACTGACCTGTGTCCTAATCCAATCCAGTGCCTCAAGGGAGTTGTAGTTCCAGGTCTCTCACACCCCCGTTGTCCCCTATCAGCCCAGCTGCCTGGCTGGATGACATTTGCCATGACACACTATGGTCCCTCCCTGTTGCCATATCCTCGTGGCACATCCAAGACAGGGAATCACTAGGGTCATTAGGGATCTAGAACTACTGCACTCGTAACGAATTGCAACAGCTCAGGTGGATGTAGAGATTAGTGTAAACCCAAATGGAAATGTAATGGGTTTGTTTCAAGTTGACAAAAGTGAAATGAAATGTTTAAATTCTGGAGTGTTGATTGAAATGTTTTGACATTTCCGAATCAAAATATTCATTTGGAACATGTTTGTTCTACAGAAAGTTTTGAGATTTCAACTTTTTGTCCCCATTTGGAATAAAAACAAATGGCAAAATATCAGAATTTCCTGAATTCCACCCTACTTAGCCAATCTCTTAGCTCATTGTCTGGGGTCCCTCTCCTCCCCCACCCCTTTGCTTCACCAGGGATAGTATGACAAAGTGGGAATTTTTTGTAATATTTTTATGAGTCCTGTTTGTGCCTCAGTTTCCCCTGTATTCACGTAGCTGAAGTTGCGTATCTTAGATCGACCCCGCATGGTAGTGTAGACAAGCCCTGATTGTTTGGGCTGCACACATGCAGGGACTTGCCCATAAAGCACTTGAATCACACAAGGAGCTCCAGATGCTCATAGAAATAGAGAAAGCTCTCTCCCTGCCATTCAATGGACAACGTGTCCTTTCCATCACGCTGCTGACAATGTGTGTCAGTATTCCCTGGTGGCACAGTTACACAGGTCAGCTTTCTGGATTCATGAAAACTCTGCCTGTGGACACAGCTTTTCCAAATCTGGTCACAGGTGAGAGGAGAAGACAACCTGTCCAAAACAAATTAATCGACCTGTTAACTAGAGCTGGTCAAAAATATTTCATCAACCATTTTTTTCAACCATTTTTGTGAACAATTTTAATTTTGGTCAACGTTTCCTACATTTTCAACACCCACAGCAACAACAAACCCCAAACATTTTCTGTTAAAAAGCAAAACACAATTTGGTTTTTATTAAAAATAGTGGGTTTTGATAAACTTTTTGTTTTCAAAAACTAAATTTTATTAAAAACAGTTTTTGAAATCACAACTTTTTTTGTTGTTGTTGTTGAAAAACATAATAAAGTTTGGGGAAAAAAGAATGTTTGTTTTAAATATTTCCGCTAAAACAATGGAAGACCTTTGTTATATTACTGTAAGTATGTGATCAAGGTTCTTCTTGATCCTTATTATACAGAAACCTAACCCGGTTTAAAAGCTGTTTGCTGTGGCAGTGCACAATTCTGAAGCAAAATGCTTGTGTGCTCGTTGGAACGTCAGTATCCAAACGCTTGGGTAGATGAGAATGATTTCACAACAGCACATGGTTTAGCTCTGCAGCAAGCAGCAGGTTTTGCCTATTGCTTGCAGCTACAATATGATTTTTTTTCCTGCTTGTGTTTTGAAAGGCATGATTACAGAAAGCTTTTCCTTATATTTAGCCTTCACACCCTTCCCTTATTAGCACATCATCTTTAAGGAGAAATGAAGAAAGATATTAACTCAAATAAACATGTTACATCAGAAAACCTATGAAGCTGAATATAATTGCTGTGCCCAATTGCAATGCTGGCTACAGACCCCAGCTGGGTCATTTCCATTCACTCTTAGGCTCATGAGAAGCTGATCTTTGACAGGGTTCCTACTGACTTTCTCCTTGGCACCTACAGCATCTTGAAAGTGTGTTCTGATTTTCCCTTTGTAACTAGATGAGAATGACAAGGTGCAGCATAAGGATTTTGCTCTAATTACTGAAGATTAGTACGTTGCTCTTACTACATAGAAAATATCCACATGTGAAACTGACAGTACAATAAATCCCTCCTACAAATGCCATTCTATGACACCAAAGTTAGCACTTCAGAAGACAAGAATACAAGGCAGACTAGAACCTACTGCCCCTTTTTGAGCTGCATAGGCGATACGTGGCATGAGTCAGAGGAACTATTCTGAAGAGCAAAGGATCAAAAGAGGGGCAGAATTCCTCTGATCCGTTACAGAGGTTCATCTGACTGTTTAGGGCCATGCCAATACAAATCAGTGCAGAGGGGGAAGAGATAATGTGTACCTCATAAAGAGCGGGAGGAATTGGGGTTGTGGTCAGACAACTCGTTGATATGAGGGTCAGCAATGTGAAGGGAAACAGGAAACCTGTGGAGGGCGCATGCCCCAAACTGCTGACTTTCACGTACTCAGGAAAAAAGGACTCTTCGTGTGATGCTCGAATTGTCAGGCCCTCTAGCTTCTCTAGAACACCCAGTCCCACCGACAACAGTGGGATGTGATTTGTGTGTATATATTGGACTCACGTTGTATATGGCTATCAGCGTTAGCGAATGCTTGCATGCAATGGAACTACAAGGGTTAGTATAATGTGACCCCAACCTGTTTGTTTCCATTGGGCACCACAGTGATACATATAACTCCATCTGGAAAGTATATATTCTTACATGGGGAGTATTCCTTACGTAGCATTTGCTTCCAGATTTCCATGTGCTGGACTTCTACACATATCCTTTCTAAAGGTGGCTGGAAAACTGATCACCCCCTCCCCCAAATATTTGCACAAGAACAATATCTTTTTGAAATTTCCCTCTTGGGAAATTCTGTTTTTGTGGGTAAGGGTTCCCCCAACATGCACTTTCTTGCTGTTTCCCATTTTTTTCCCAATTGGGAAACAGTAAGAAATTATGGGAAAGATGCGGATAGCGTCTCATGTTTAAAAGTAACACTACTTTTAAACATGAGGAGGGATAGCTCAGTGGTTTGAGCATTGGCCTGCTAAACCCAGGGTTGTGAGTTCAATCCTTGAGGGGGCCATTTAGGGATCTGGGGCAAAAATCAGTACTTGGTCCTGCTAGTGAAGGCAGGGGGCTGGACTTTGATGACCTTTCAAGGTCCCTTCCAGTTCTAGGAGATGGGTATATCTCCATATATTATATTATTACTATTACAGTTACCACTTAGAAGTGAAATTGTTACTTTCTCCTACTGCCGGAGAGAACATTTTGTTACTGTTTTCCAACTGACACAAGTTAGTTAAAGGTCAGAGAGTCATGGGGGAGGGGGGGTGTTTGGTGGTGGAGACAGGAATCCAGAATTTCAAAACAAAAAAATCAGTTTATTTTTTCTTCTCTGGAATTTTTGTTTAAAAATATTGCAAATAAAAAAATGTCTTTGATAATTTTTTTCCACAATTTTTTTTATTTTTTATTGAAACCCTCCTTGATGACAAAAACAAACAACCCAACCCAAAAAACACTTTTTGTGAGGAAGTGTATTGACCGTCTCAAGTTGCCACCTGCCGGTGACCTACGTCTGCAGATGTTTCATGGCTGTCTTTGGTTGCTGCCATGTGTCTGATGGGAATGTACCANCCGCAACAGCTCAGGTGGATGTAGAGATTAGTGTAAACCCAAATGGAAATGTAATGGGTTTGTTTCAAGTTGAGAAAAGTGAAATGAAATGTTTAAATTCAGGAGTGTTGATTGAAATGTTTTGACATTTCCGAATCAAAATATTCATTTGGAACATGTTTGTTCTACAGAAAGTTTTGAGATTTCAACTTTTTGTCCCCATTTGGAATAAAAACAAATGGCAAAATATCAGAATTTCCTGAATTCCACCCTACTTAGCCAATCTCTTAGCTCATTGTCTGGGGTCCCTCTCCTCCCCCACCCCTTTGCTTCACCAGGGATAGTATGACAAAGTGGGAATTTTTTGTAATATTTTTATGAGTCCTGTTTGTGCCTCAGTTTCCCCTGTATTCACGTAGCTGAAGTTGCGTATCTTAGATCGACCCCGCATGGTAGTGTAGACAAGCCCTGATTGTTTGGGCTGCACACATGCAGGGACTTGCCCATAAAGCACTTGAATCACACAAGGAGCTCCAGATGCTCATAGAAATAGAGAAAGCTCTCTCCCTGACATTCAATGGACAACGTGTCCTTTCCATCACGCTGCTGACAATGTGTGTCAGTATTCCCTGGTGGCACAGTTACACAGGTCAGCTTTCTGGATTCATGAAAACTCTGCCTATGGACACAGCTTTTCCAAATCTGGTCACAGGTGAGAGGAGAAGACAACCTGTCCAAAACAAATTAATCGACCTGTTAACTAGAGCTGGTCAAAAATATTTCATCAACCATTTTTTTCAACCATTTTTGTGAACAATTTTAATTTTGGTCAATGTTTCCTACATTTTCAACACCCACAGCAACAACAAACCCCAAACATTTTCTGTTAAAAAGCAAAACACAATTTGGTTTTTATTAAAAATAGTGGGTTTTGATAAACTTTTTGTTTTCAAAAACTAAATTTTATTAAAAACAGTTTTTGAAATCACAACTTTTTTTGTTGTTGTTGTTGAAAAACATAATAAAGTTTGGGGAAAAAAGAATGTTTGTTTTAAATATTTCCGCTAAAACAATGGAAGACCTTTGTTATATTACTGTAAGTATGTGATCAAGGTTCTTCTTGATCCTTATTATACAGAAACCTAACCCGGTTTAAAAGCTGTTTGCTGTGGCAGTGCACAATTCTGAAGCAAAATGCTTGTGTGCTCGTTGGAACGTCAGTATCCAAACGCTTGGGTAGATGAGAATGATTTCACAACAGCACATGGTTTAGCTCTGCAGCAAGCAGCAGGTTTTGCCTATTGCTTGCAGCTACAATATGATTTTTTTTCCTGCTTGTGTTTTGAAAGGCATGATTACAGAAAGCTTTTCCTTATATTTAGCCTTCACACCCTTCCCTTATTAGCACATCATCTTTAAGGAGAAATGAAGAAAGATATTAACTCAAATAAACATGTTACATCAGAAAACCTATGAAGCTGAATATAATTGCTGTGCCCAATTGCAATGCTGGCTACAGACCCCAGCTGGGTCATTTCCATTCACTCTTAGGCTCATGAGAAGCTGATCTTTGACAGGGTTCCTACTGACTTTCTCCTTGGCACCTACAGCATCTTGAAAGTGTGTTCTGATTTTCCCTTTGTAACTAGATGAGAATGACAAGGTGCAGCATAAGGATTTTGCTCTAATTACTGAAGATTAGTACGTTGCTCTTACTACATAGAAAATATCCACATGTGAAACTGACAGTACAATAAATCCCTCCTACAAATGCCATTCTATGACACCAAAGTTAGCACTTCAGAAGACAAGAATACAAGGCAGACTAGAACCTACTGCCCCTTTTTGAGCTGCATAGGCGATACGTGGCATGAGTCAGAGGAACTATTCTGAAGAGCAAAGGATCAAAAGAGGGGCAGAATTCCTCTGATCCGTTACAGAGGTTCATCTGACTGTTTAGGGCCATGCCAATACAAATCAGTGCAGAGGGGGAAGAGATAATGTGTACCTCATAAAGAGCGGGAGGAATTGGGGTTGTGGTCAGACAACTCGTTGATATGAGGGTCAGCAATGTGAAGGGAAACAGGAAACCTGTGGAGGGCGCATGCCCCAAACTGCTGACTTTCACGTACTCAGGAAAAAAGGACTCTTCGTGTGATGCTCGAATTGTCAGGCCCTCTAGCTTCTCTAGAACACCCAGTCCCACCGACAACAGTGGGATGTGATTTGTGTGTATATATTGGACTCACGTTGTATATGGCTATCAGCGTTAGCGAATGCTTGCATGCAATGGAACTACAAGGGTTAGTATAATGTGACCCCAACCTGTTTGTTTCCATTGGGCACCACAGTGATACATATAACTCCATCTGGAAAGTATATATTCTTACATGGGGAGTATTCCTTACGTAGCATTTGCTTCCAGATTTCCATGTGCTGGACTTCTACACATATCCTTTCTAAAGGTGGCTGGAAAACTGATCACCCCCTCCCCCAAATATTTGCACAAGAACAATATCTTTTTGAAATTTCCCTCTTGGGAAATTCTGTTTTTGTGGGTAAGGGTTCCCCCAACATGCACTTTCTTGCTGTTTCCCATTTTTTTCCCAATTGGGAAACAGTAAGAAATTATGGGAAAGATGCGGATAGCGTCTCATGTTTAAAAGTAACACTACTTTTAAACATGAGGAGGGATAGCTCAGTGGTTTGAGCATTGGCCTGCTAAACCCAGGGTTGTGAGTTCAATCCTTGAGGGGGCCATTTAGGGATCTGGGGCAAAAATCAGTACTTGGTCCTGCTAGTGAAGGCAGGGGGCTGGACTTTGATGACCTTTCAAGGTCCCTTCCAGTTCTAGGAGATGGGTATATCTCCATATATTATATTATTACTATTACAGTTACCACTTAGAAGTGAAATTGTTACTTTCTCCTACTGCCGGAGAGAACATTTTGTTACTGTTTTCCAACTGACACAAGTTAGTTAAAGGTCAGAGAGTCATGGGGGAGGGGGGGTGTTTGGTGGTGGAGACAGGAATCCAGAATTTCAAAACAAAAAAATCAGTTTATTTTTTCTTCTCTGGAATTTTTGTTTAAAAATATTGCAAATAAAAAAATGTCTTTGATAATTTTTTTCCACAATTTTTTTTATTTTTTATTGAAACCCTCCTTGATGACAAAAACAAACAACCCAACCCAAAAAACACTTTTTGTGAGGAAGTGTATTGACCGTCTCAAGTTGCCACCTGCCGGTGACCTACGTCTGCAGATGTTTCATGGCTGTCTTTGGTTGCTGCCATGTGTCTGATGGTAATGTACCACATAGGCCTGGTCTACACTACGACTTTAGGTCGAATTTAGTAGCGTTACCTCGATTTAAGCCTGGACTCGTCCACACAATTAAGCCCTTTTATTCGACTTAAAGGGCTCTTTAAATCGATTTCTTTACACCACCTCCGACGACGGGAGTAGCGCTGAAATCGGTTTTGCCATTTCGAATTAGGGTTAGTGTGGCCGCAATTCGATGGTATTGGCCTCCGGGAACTATCCCACAGTGCACCATTGTGACCGCTCTGGACATCAATCTGAACTCGGATGCACTGGCCAGGTAGACAGGAAAAGCCCCGCGAACGTTTGAATTTCATTTCCTGTTTGCCCAGCGTGGAGAGCACAGGTGACCACGCAGAGCTCATCAGCACAGGTAACCATGATGGAGTCCCAGGATCGCAGAAGAGCTCCAGCATGGACCGAACGGGAGGTACGGGATCTGATCGCCATATGGGGAGACGAATCCGTGCTAGCGGAACTCCGTAGCAGTAAAAGAAATGCAAAAACATTTGAAAAAGTCTCAAAGGGCATGAAGGACAGAGGCCATAACAGGGATGCACAGCAGTGCCGCGTGAAAATTAAGGAGCTAAGGCAAGCCTACCAGAAAACCAGAGAGGCAAACGGAAGGTCCGGGGCACAGCCGCAGACATGCCGCTTCTACGCCGAGCTGCATGCCATGCTAGGGGGTGCAGCCACCACTATCCCAACCCTGTGCTATGACTCCGTCAATGGAGACTCACGCAACACAGAAGCGGGTTCTGGGGACGAGGAAGACGATGATGATGAACAGACGGGAGATGGCTCACAGCAAGGAGGCAGAGAAACCGTTTTCCCCAACAGCCAGGATCTGTTTATCACCCTGGACCTGGAGCCAGTAAACCCCGAACCCACCGAATCCCAAAGCGTGCTCGCAGACCCCGGAGAAGGGACCTCTGGTGAGTGTACCTTTGTAAATATTACACATGGTTTAAAAGCAAGCGTGTTTAATGATTAATTTGCCCTGGCATTCACGGCCAGGACAGCTACTGGAAAAGTCTGTTAACGTGTATGGGGATGGAGCGGAAATCCTCCAGGGACATCTCCAGAAAGCTCTCCTGGATGTACTCCCAAAGCCTTTGCAAAAGGTTTCTGGGGAGGGCTGCCTTATTCCGTCCGCCATGGTAGGACACTTTACCACGCCAGGCCAGTAGCACGTAGTCTGGAATCATTGCATAGCAAAGCATGGCAGCGTATGGTCCCGGTGTTTGCTGGCATTCAGACAACATCCATTCCTTATCTCTCTGTGTTATCCTCAGGAGAGTGATATCATTCATGGTCACCTGGTTGAAATAGGGTGCTTTTATTAAGGGGACATTCAGAGT
>QXTE01000048.1:8850257-8960511 GCA_003942145.1 Platysternon megacephalum
AGGGAGGGAGGGAGGGAGTGGGGGCCTGACGACATGTACCCAGAATCACCCGCGACACTGTTTTTGCCCCATCAGGCATTGGGATCTCAACCCAGAATTCCAATGGGCGGCGGAGACTGCGGGAACTGTGGGATAGCTACCCACAGTGCAACGCTCCAGAAGTCGACGCTAGCCTCGGTACTGTGGACGAAGTCCGCCGACTTAATGCACTTAGAGCATTTTGTGTGGGGACACACACAATCGACTGTATAAAAACGATTTCTATAAAACCGACTTCTATAAATTCGACCTAATTTCGTAGTGTAGACATACCCTTAGTGTGTTTTGAGCTACACAGGGGATTTGCTTTTTTTTTTCTGGAGTAAATTACTACAGATTTTTCTACCTCTCTACTGTGTAGCAGAGAGAAGCCTGTGACCCTGGCAACCCTTATTCATAATAGTTACCCTTTCTCACATGACAAATCACATTGACTTCAATGGGACTACTCACTTGAGTAAGTAGTGGGTAAAGTGTGTAAAATCCTCGTTCCTTACTTTCTAGCTACCACTGAAAGCCCCAGTGAGCCATGCATGTTTCATTTACACAAGTCCAGGACACAGAGCTTTCGATTGACATCGGTCCATGCTGGCTAAAGCAATAAATATGTTCAATGTGTAATCATGAGCCATGTAATTTAACTCAGCTTTTTAAAAATCATCCTAGTGTTGATTGGCAGCTCTGATTGTCTTGTCCATTTTTTTAAATTTGGTGAATGGATGGGGAGCAAATGACTAAACACACCTTTTTCTCTTGCAGTTATTGTTTTAATCTGCAGCTCTTCGGATGTCAGGTCTATCATGCTGGAGGCCAAACATCTAGGGCTGGTGAATGGGAAATTTGTGTTCTTCGTTTTGCAGCAGGTCAGTGACAACCTGGCGAGTTGGTTTATTAGCACTTGTTTTTGTCAATCTGGAACCTGTCACCAGCAGAGAATTGACATTAAAAATGTTGTAGTCAGAAATCTTTATCAACCAACGTACAGGAAAGATGGCCCTGACTCTGCACCACCGTTTGTGCTAGCAGATCACAGTTCAAGCCCAAGCTCAATAACTGCACTTTGAACTAAGCGCACCATCACTTTAAGCCACTTACTGTACCCTCAACTCATCTTTCTCTTTCAGGACAATTTTTTGAAAGAGGCACTGAGCAGCGAGAAGAACAGCAGTGTGCTTGAAGCCTACCAGCCAGTGTTTCTGATTTCCCTCAACCCTTATGGAGGATACACTGTGTATTCAGATTTTCTGAAGCAGGTCCATGAAAAACTGAAGGGACAGCCATTTTACAGCTCACTTTCTTCAGAAGAAGAGGTTTGATATGGTCTTCTCTAATTGCTGCACGTGTGGCCACTGGGTTCAATTCATACCAAGGGCCATCTCCCTCTTGTGCAACTTATGTGTGTAGTTCTGTTGATTCCACCAGGAGCACTTACTTGAATGAGGTGGCCTGAGATCAGAAACATATGTGAGTCACCCATTTATTGATTTTCAGTGCATGGTGATGATATTGCCAGTAAAGTAGAAGGGTGACTTGAACCATTTCTATAGAGGTTTTCCTTCACACTCATGCCGTCCTATCTGGACAGTGATCCTGGTTGCTTTTCTATACAGAGGATCAAATTCATATGTATGTAGACACAGCTTCAATTTCAGTCAATGGAAAATTGCACCTACTTACTCCAGGGCTGAATTTGGCTCAGAAATTCACTGTTGACTTTGTCCCAGGGTTTAGTATCAGTCCTATAAGGTTTATATGAAAATGATCCAGCAAATTTTGTAAGCAAACCCTATATTCATTCTCTAGGGAGAAGGCCCTTCTGTCTAAGTCCTTTATCTCTGAAGCTGAAACATTGCTTTTCCATTTTGCGCTTTTCAGGTGAGTTCTTACTCTGCCTACTTGCACGATGCAGTCCTGCTCTATGCCCTGTCCGTAAGGGAAATGTTAAAAGAAGGGAAAGATATCAGCGATGGACGGGCAATTGTCAACACTTTGAAAGGCTACAACAAAACCCGTTTGTATGGTAAGCTGCTGATGGGGAGATTTTGTCAATCACATGCAACTGACTGAAACTAAGCCTCTCATGAGTTAGCACACTTCTTATTGTCTTAGAGGGAAGATTTTCTTGATTTGCTCTGGGCAGGGTGCAAAGTAACATCTTAGTTCAAATTAATCCTTTTTCTAAAGAAAACATTTTTAAATACTGATGAATTGTAGAAGTTTTGCAAAGGTATGCAAGATTGGATTCTGCTCTCAGTTATCGGAGTGTAAATCCAGAGGAACTCAATCCAGAGAACTAGAAATATTATCCTACTTTTTTTTGCTAAAATAGTGGCTTGCTTGTAACCATTCATTTTTCTTTTCTTTTTATACCTTAGCAAAACACCAGCTCTTAGCGACCCCCACGTCTGTCATTTAAAAACAAACAAACAAACAAACAAAGAGTTTTAGTGCTGGCCAAGGTGTACTTCCCATGTTCCCCTTTTTGCAGAAATCGTAACAAAGCATTATTGTGCTGGGGTTTATAAACCAAATACCCAGAAAGTAAGGAAGAGGTGTAGGTGGGCACTACATACCCAGGGCTGCTTTAGTTGGAACTGTTTCTTGTCTATATAAACTGTTTGTTTCCAAAATTGCTTTGACATTTTTAACTTTGAAAAATGTTGACCAGCTCCATCGTTAGCAGGGTGTCAGCTTCTATTGAAAATGGGTCCCTGAAGCTTACTTGGGCACCAGACAACTTCAGCTCCAGTTCACTCTTGTTGCAAATTAGGTTCCTGGTTCCCCTCCAGTTCCCTCTGAGCTGGGCAGCTCTACCAGTCCCACTGCAGCCCCTGGCTTCTCGGGAAAGGCTTTCTCACAGAAAGACTTTCCAGAGAAAAGTCCTGCCCCACTCCTGAACTGACAACTCCTTCCCCCTTGGTTTAAAGGGTTCCACAGCCCTCCTTCATGGGCCAGTGCTGTAATTCAAACAGGTTTCTCCGGCCCACCAGTCCTCAGGTTCTTGAACTCCTACACTTCTTCCCTTTGGTTCCAGGGCCCCACAGCCCTCCTTCTTAGGTCTATGCTATGGTTCAGGCAGGCTTCCTTAGAGGGTGCCTGGCTTGTGCTTACCTGGGTGTCAGCTCCCTACCACCACCAGCCTGTTAGCTACTAGTGCTAAAGAAGGAACATGGAATTAACCTTGAACCAAAAAAACCCCAGCAGTGTTGAGTGAGTATGCTATGTACTCTTTTATCTTTCTAGGGGTTACTGGCCTGGTGTATATCGATGAATCAGGTGAGAGATGGATGGATTACTCTGTATATTGTCTGCAGAAAGCTGGGAATTCATCACAGTTTGTTCCTATTCTTAATTATGATGTCGAGAGAAAAACAATCAGGTACTGTGGGTAATATTTTTAAGTGAAAGTACAATATTGAAAGTAGCTTATGGGTGATAAATCACCCCTGTTCAGAGAGCAAGCACAAGGCTTTGAAGTTGTACTGAATCCCTCAATATTGGGTTTGTGTGTTACATAGGCCTTGTCAGAGCCTCTGCATAGGGGTGAAATTCACTGGTTGTGAACATGACTGCGTGTAACAGTCCGGGAAAGGGGCTCGGCCCTCACAGGGCCGCTCGGGAGCCAGGCCACCTCACTACACTGCCCAATGGCCGATGCTAACACAAGATTTTCTGAGAGTACTGCCTTACAGAGTTAATTCTTCTAGGACAGTGTTTCTCAAAGTTTTGTATCGGTGACCCCTTCCACACAGCAAACCTATGAGTGCGACCCCCCTTATAAATTAAAACCACTTTTTTTTTTTAATTTAACACTATTATAAATGCTGGAGGCAAAGCGGGGTTTGGGAGTCGAGGCTGACAGGCTCACGACCCCCCCATGTAATAACCTTGTGAGCCCCTGAGGGGTCACGACCCCCAGTTTGAGAACCCCTGATCTTGGAACTGCTGCAGATATAACTTCTCAGAGCTTAGTTAGAGCAAATGAGAGAGCCTTATATAAGTAGAATATGTTTTGTGTTTTAGTCTTCTTGTATATGACCGGTATATGCTCTGATATTGAACTCATATGAAAGTGGCCTCTTTTCTGTAGTACAGGTCACATACATAAGTTACATGTATACAAATATGGCATGTTATCTCAGTTTGAGAAACATGCATCCTTGTTTCCACTTGCCTTTTCTATTACAGCAAACTTTGTTAACATGAAAATGTCTTACACAAGCAGACAATATCACCTGAAAGTAATCGCTCTGCTGAAAGGCAATCAATTGCCAACCTTAACTGAATGTATCTGATAGTCCATTAGCAGGTTCTGGATTGGAGCATGTTGATAATTAGTAGGGTTGTTGTCTTTTTTTTTTAAAAAAGAGTATTGATTACAGGCAGCTGGATAATTTCCAGTGAAACACTTTCCTGTTGGAAAACAGGGTTTCAATGAAAATTTTTGATTTTTACCAAATATTTTGGTTTTTTGAAAATGTTCATTTCACTGGTAGTTGCACCGCCCCGCCCCATGCACACACTTTCTGACTTTTTTCCAACCTCTGGCAGCTGAAATAGAGCAACAAAGTATAGGGGACACTGTTATGTGCTGAAAGTGTTTCTTTCTCTTTGAATGTGTTATTTTCTACACTTTAACAGTTTTCTAACAGACAAAAGTTGGGAAATGTTAAGGAAGTGTTGGAAAGTGGTGAAAAATCCCATTTTTAGCACCGTTTTGCTGTTTAAGACTGTACAAATGTGTTACACTGGTTTTAAATAGTATAAAGGTCTCAAAAGTAGGCTTCCCCCCATGTTCTACCTTGTTGTCAATGGGCAAAAAAGGGGGAAAGAAAAAAGGGGAAATAGCTCCAAATTTAGCAACCTTAACATTTTTCAGCTTTAAAAAGCTGAAATGAAATACATTTGAATTTGAAATGAAGCAAAAAAAATTCATTGTGTTTCCAAAAATTGATTTGAAAGAAACATACGTCTAAGGGGAAAAGGAGTTCAGGAGAGTTGGCAGTTTCTCAAAGAAACATTAAAAGGGCAAGAGCAAATTATCCTGATCAGAAGGCAAGATGGGAAGAACCGTAAGAGGCCAATATGGCTCCATCAGGAGCTCTTTAAGGACCTGAAAATCAAAAAGGAATAATACAGTAAATGGAAACATTGCTAAGGATGAGTACAAAAGAATAGCACCAATATGTAGGGACAAAATCAGAAAGGCTAAATGAGCCTAGCAAGGGACATAAAAGGCAAGAAGAGGTTCTATAAATATATAGGAGCACGAGAAAGATGATGGAAAATGTAGGTCCTCTATTTAGTGGGGAAGGAGAGCTAATAATGGACAACATCAAGAAGGCTATTGTGTTTAATGACTATTTTGCTTCGGTCGTCACTAAAAAGGTAAATTGTGACCAGATACTTAACACAATCAATATTAACAAGAAGGAAGGAATGCAAATCAACATAGGAAAAGAACAGATTGAAGAATATTTAGATAAGTTTAGATGTATTCAAGTCAGAAGGGCCTGATAAAATTCATCCTAGGGTACTTAAGGAACTAGCTGAATCAATCTTGAAACCCTTAGGCCTGGTCTACACTGGGGAGGGGTGGGGGGATCGATCTAAGATACACAACTTCAGCTACGAGAATAGCGTAGCTGAAGTTGACGTATCTTAGATCGACTTAGAATTACTTACTTCGCGTCCTCGCGGTGCGGGATCAACGGCCGTGGCTCCCCCGTCAACTTTGCTTCCTCCTTTCACTGAGCTGGAGTTCAGCAGTCGACGGGAGAGCGATCGGGGATTGATTTATCGCATCTACACTACACGCGATCCGGCGGGTAGTGTAGACATACCCTTAGTGATTATCCTTCAGAACCCAAGGAGCACAGGTGAAGTCCCTGAGCCCTGGAGAAGAGCAAACATAGTACCTATCTTTAAAAAGGGGGGAAAAGGGGACCAGGGAATTATAGACCAGTCAGATGAACTTTGGTTCCTGAAAAGATACTGGAATAAACTATCAAACAATCAATTTGTAAGCACTTAAAGGATAATAAGGTTGTAAGTAATAGCCAACATGGATTGGTCAAGAAGAAATCATGCCATACCAACCTAATTCCTTCTTTGGTGCAGTTACTGGCCTAGTGGATGGGGGAATCTGTAGACATGATATACCTTGATTTTAGTGAGCATTTTGACACAGTCCCACATGACATTCTCATAAACTAGGGAAATATGATCTGGATAAATTATTATAAGGTTGGTGCAAAACTGGTTGAAAGACTGTACTCAGTGAGTAGTGATCAGTAATTTGCTGTCAAACTGGGAGGACATGTGTAGTGGGGTCCTGCATGGGTTTGCTCTGGGACCAGTACTATTCAATATTTTGATTAATGACTTGGATAATGGTGTGGAAAGTACACACAAAATGCATGGGTGACACCAAGCTGGGAGGGGTTGCTACCACTTTGGACGACAGGATTAAAATTCAAAACGACCTTGACAAATTGGAGAATTGATCTGAAATCAGCAAGATGAAATTCAATAAAGACAAGTGCAAAGTACTACACTTAGGAAGAAAAAAAATCAGACGTGTAACTACAAAATGGAAAATAACTAGCTAGGTGGTAGTACTGCTGACATGGGTCTGGGGATTAGAGTGAATCACAAATTGAATGAGATTCAACAATGTGGTGCAGTTGTGGAAAAGGCTATTATTGTTCTGGAGTGTATTAACAGGAGTGTTGTATGTAAGAGACAGGAGGTAATTGTCCTGCTCTACTTGATACTGGTGAGGACTCAGCTGGAGTACTGTGTCCAGTTCTGGGTACTGCACTTTAAGAAGGTTGTGGACAAATTGGAGAGAGTCCAGAGAACAGCAACAAGAGTGATAAAAGCTTTAGAAAACCTGACCTATAGGGAAAGGTAAAAAAACGGGCATGTTTTGTCTTGGGAAAAGAAGACTGAGAGGAGCCTGTTATACAGAGGACGGTGATCAATTGTTCTCCATGTCCACTGAAGGTAGTACAAGAAGTAAAGGGCTTAATCTACAGCAAGGGAGCTTTAGGTTAGATATTAGGAAAAACTTTCTAACTACTACTATGGATAGTTAAGCTCTGGAATAAGCTTCCAAGGGAGGTTGTGGAATCCCTGTCATTGGAGGTTTCTAGACAAACATCTGTTAGGGATGCTCTAGGTATACTTCAGCCTGCCTCACTGCAGGGAGCTGGACTAGAGGATCTCTTGAGGTCCCTTCCAGCCCTACGTTTCTATTATTCTATAACAAAAAAAAAGTGTTCCATTCATTTCAAAAACCGCTGCAGAAAGTCAGAAAATTTTGATCAAAACATTTCAAAAGGATTTTTTTTTTTCTGGTAGAAATTTATGTGGGGGGTGTGGGGGAAATCACATTTTCCGATCAGCTCTAGGGATCTGTCCCTAGCCTCTGTTTGTCAGAGGGTGGAGATGGATGGCAGGAGAGAGATCACTTGATCATTGCCTGTTAGGTTCACTCCCTCTGGGGCACCTGGCATTGGCCACTGTCGGTAGACAGGATACTGGGCTAGATGGACCTTTGGTCTGACCCGGTACGGCCATTCTTATGTTTATGTTCTTATGTTTATTTATGAGCTTTAGAAATTATGCCAATTTTGTGTTCCCTGTTGCAAAATAACTTTAGGAAAGGAGGACAGGCAATAGAAATGGGCACTTACATTTATCTGTCTCCATCTATAGCCCAACCACGGAAATTGCCTACATCAGCTGGCTGGCTGGCTTTCTTCCCAAAGACAGACCCTACTGTGGGTTTTATAATGAACAGTGTGAAACTTCAGTTATAAGTGAGTATGGTCATACTTAATGAGATCAGCACTCTTGGGCACATGGGAAGGGGAAAGAGACAAAGGAAATACTTTGCTGCTATTTAGCATCTTTCATTCAAAGATCAAAGAAGCTTGTTATAAACATTAATTAATGAAATCTCACAATACCTCAGAAAAGGAGAAACGTTGTGAGTGTGTCTACAGTATACCATCCTCATTTTATAGGGAAATTGAGGCAAAGAGAGGCTGAGACTTAGGACCAAGATTTAAAAAAATGGATATTTAAATTTACATACCTAAATCCATATTTATGCACTTAAATAAGTAGAGCTATTGTGTGCTCAAGACTTCTGAAAATTAGGCTCTTATTTAGGTGTCAGTACGACATCCATATTTAGGCATTTTTTTGAAAATGTAGGCTAAGATTTGAAAAGGTGTCTGCTAATCTTTGGTGATTTCCATTTTTTGGGTTCACAACTAGTGACACTTAGGGCTGATTTTCACAAGTGGTGAGCACCGACATCTCCAGTTGAAGCCAGTCTGAGCAGTGAGTAATCCGCGTCTCTGAAAGTCAGGAGGAGGGTAGCTATGTAGGAAATGTTAGGAGGGCATTATTCCGCTGGATTCTCCACAAGGAGCCAATTAAACTGGTGTTCCAGCTGTGTTATGCTGCCTGAGTGGTGCAAAGCCCTGGATTGGAACCAGGGATCAACCGACCATATGACATCAATATGAAGCAAGGTGACAACTCACTCCTGAAAAAAATCACCTGTTTGGTTGTGCCATCAAGATTTTTCTCCGCCTCCATATAGCTGGGGATGATCTGTATCATGTCTTTAACAGGTACGCCAGTGACCGTTCTGATTGTCGTCCTGTTGGTAACAGCCTCAGGAGCTGCCAGCATAATGGTGTTTTTAAAGATCCAGGAAAGGAAGCTGCAAAAGCAAATGGATGACATCTGGTGGAAAATAAACTACAATGATATTATTATGCTTAAAGATCATAAGGTAAAGCAAGACCTTGAAATACCAGGAATCACACTAGTTATAAATGATACTCTGAGAGAAGGGATCCATACGTTTGTCATCATTTTAGCAATTAACCATGCTTTTGTCGTGAAGTTGTCGAAATTTACTTACAGCAAAGTACATAAGCATGTCCTTACTTTAAGCACTTAAGTAGTCTTATTTAAATCAATAGGCCTACTCTTATGCTTGATGTTAGGCATGTACCTGAGTACTTTGCAGTATCGGGGCCTAAGGAGTTAATGGGTCAAACCATGCCCCGGGTTACACTGATGGAATCTGGAGTGATTCCTGTGCAGCAGTAGATGCTCAGTACAGGACTGGGTCCTCATACTGTGTTGATCTGATCTGTGTTGCCTGGCAGTGTTATGTCAGGTACACTTTTTCCCAATGATTTCTAAAACATTTTCTCAGCATATGGGTGAAATTCACTGCTATCCAGAGGAGCAGCACAAGGCATATTTAGCACAACAGTTCTACTTTCACCTTAGTTGAAAATTGTTTGAAGAGGGCTCATATTAGCCATATGTCAACCCTGGATATAACCCTCAGGGCTTAAACATAGAGCTTTGTGAATACCGATTTATTCAGTTCACTGGCTGAACAGAAAAATTAAAAACAAAATATTTCAGGTTAGTCGGAAATGATTGTTCTCAATCTTTTTCAGAGAACTGAAAAAGTAAAAAAAAATGCATTTTTAAAAATGTTTTCATGGTTTTATTAAAAGTAAAATTGAGGGAAATGCCAAAATGAAACATTTTTCCAAAACGAAAAGTCAAAATGCTTTGTTTCAGAAATTCCAAAATTGAACTGTTTTGATGTTTCTGAATATATATATTTTTTGACTGGAACAATTAGCCAAAATTGATCTGAATTTGTGAATTGTTTTGGTCAACCCAAATCTGCATTTTTTTGTGTGGGGGAAAAAAGCAACTGTTTCTCATTAAAACTGTTTGCCCATTTCTATTTATGTGGGTCATATACTTTGTGCTGGTCCTCTGTATAGGAGAGAAGCCCAAGCGTATGTGATTTCCTTCTACATCAGGTTTGGATGGCATCTTGCTTTTCATTACCTGTGTTTTGTCTTTATCATTTATGGTAAGCACTGCAGGAAAACCCATTACTGGGTTTCTTCCTCATCAGTTTGTCTTTGTCAATATGAGCAAGTCTTAGGTTTGTCAAAATTTAACTAGGTTGTTTATGAAGTTTTAACAGTATCACATCTCTTGTGTTTTCTCCTAAAGGATCATTTTGAGCTATCACAAACAAGCACACCAGTGTCTAAAGGACAAGAAAGTGTTGGGTCCAGTTTGATATTTTCAAGCAATTGGCGGTCTGGGTTGAAGGACAAGCAGGGGAAAGATGTATTTTATACCACGATAGGTCTTTACCAGGTACGACTACAAAGGGAGATTAGGTGAGCTTCAGTAGGTGTACTTTCTGCTCTGTTATGTTAACTGTGTCCTTTTTGGTTTCCTTTGTGCGGCTTTGGGTGCTCTGTACAGGTGAATAGGGCACAAGATGGCCAAAAGAATAAAAGTCACAGTAGTTCTCAGGATTCACAGGTAGGACTGTGAAACTGATGGCGCTAATTTACTAAGGTTGCTGATAAATGTCCAGCTCTGCTTTGCCAAAAATGGCAGATTGCAGAAATGTCCTATATGAAATTAATTGGCCTTCTAAAAGCATGACATATCTTATGAGTCTTAACTTACTGGCTATATAATATAGTATATATACTATGACAGCATTACAGTTCTTGGTAATTCCTCCATGAATACATTATTTCATCTGCAGAAAGTTGTTCTGAAACTATATGCTATATCGATTAACATCATTGGGCAGCATGTTATACAAGAGAACCTAATTTAAAACCACTTCTGGACTGTATCGTCTGTGACAACCATTGGTAATTTGACTGTTAGCACAGGATCTTCATTTGACTACCATTCTTTGTTACAGTCAGCTGGTTTCCCAATATAAATTTGGCATCTTTCCCTCAGAACCCTTAAACATTGATTTAAAAGGCAATTTCAACTTTGTCTGTCACTGGGCAAGTTAGTAATCCAATACCTTCTACACAGGGGCGGCTCTATGTATTTTGCCGCCCCAAACACGGCAGTGAGGCAGCCTTCGGCGGCATGCCTGCGGGAGGTCTGCTGGTAACACGGATTTGGCGGCATGCCTGCAGGAGGTCCGCCGGTCCTGCGCCTTTGGTGTACCCACCGCCGAATTACCGCCGAAGCCATGGGACCGGCGAACCTCCCGCAGGCATGCCGCTGAAGGCAGCCTGACTGCCGCCCTCACGGCGACCGGCAGGCTGCCCCCCGTGGCTTGCCACCCCAGGCATGTGCTTGGTGCGCTGGTGCCTGGAGCCGCCCCTGCTTGTACAGTGAAGCTCATATTGGTCATCTCTTATGACTGCGTGTCTGTACAGGGAAAGATACTTTTAGCCATTTTAACATATGGGAGTTCTAAACTTCTAAGCAGATGCTATGTTTTCTCATAGGTGCCTTCATAACCTTTTTGTGCAGATCTCTTCCAAACAATTTCTGTGTTAAAGTACTGTATGTTGGATTCCACCTTTCTGAATATTTGTTTCAGGGAACTCTTGTTGCAGTCAGGTACATTGATAACCAAATAGATGCCTGGATTCGGAAACAGTCAGTCCTTCATGAAGTTCAGATGGTAAGGTTCAACCTCAACATGATCCTCCTATGCCCGACTGAAATGAAATGCAAATTATGTCACAAACATACTGTAGATACTGCTGAATCAAGCAACTGGTCTATCTATCTTTAGCAAGCTGAAATTCACATCCAGAGCCTGCAATATTTTGTTGGTGTTGAATTTGGGAGAAGATTGGATTCTACTTAGGCTTCATCAGTGTCATGCATTTTGATTTTGGGCACCTCTATATTAAAAAGGTATTGACAAGCTGGAGGAGAAGACCAATAACAAATAGGACTTAACTGAGTGACAGGAGGGATTGACATTTTAGGAGAGCTCCTGGGCCAGATTGTGATACCTTTTCTCATGTTGAGTGTTAATCTTACTCCTGAAGTAATCCTATTGATTTCAATGGGTCTAATCATGGTTCACGGTTCTATTCAATGTGAGTAAGAGTGTCAGAATCTGGCCCCAAAGAACTAAATATTTATACTGTGAAGATAAACCAGGGAAATAATTGCCTTCTCCACAGTGCCGACTCCAGGGTTTTTGCCGCCCCAGGCAGCCCCCCCCCCCCAAAAGCCGCGATTGCGATCTGCGGCGGCAATTCAGCGGGAGGTCCTTCGCTCCGAGCAGGAGTGAGGGACCCTCCGCCGAATTGCCGCCGAATACCTGGACGTGCCGCCCCTCTCTGGAGTGGCCGCCCCAAGCACCTGGTTGTTAACTGGTGCCTGGAGCCGGCCCTGCTTCTCCATCTTCAAGGTAGAAGCATTAAGAAGGGAGAGGAATTGTCTAGGATGGTCCAGTGAGGTATTTTCAGGGGCTGTGAAGAAGATATTAAGCTGAAATAATGGGGATTGTCCTAATAGTGGTGGTCTATCAGGCTAGAATAGACTCCTGTGGCTGGAATAGACTCCTGGAAATGGTGGAAGCTCAAATGCTTGAATCATCTGAAGCAAGACTAGTCTCAGGAATAGAAAATATATTGTAGAGGCATTCCTGAACTAGCCAGGTTTGGACAAGGATGAGCTAATGACCTTTTCATTTCTACCTTGTAGGATTCTTGTAGTAAATGATGACTAAGGAACAACTCAGGGGTGGTGCTGTAATGTAAACAAATGTGTTTAACAAGGCCTCTTTGCTTTCAGATGCGCGAGTTGAGGCATGAGAATCTGGTGGCCTTCTTTGGTATATGCACTGAAATTCCAAATATCTGTATTATTACAGAGTACTGCAAGAAAGGAAGCCTAAAGGTGAGAACACCAGCATCATTTACATCAATAGCCTTAGGGTTGACTTGTAAGAGAGCTTGCAAAAGAGCTGTTCTGAGCTCTAGCCAGGTCAGCCAGGACTGATATTTCCCCCCCCTTTTTGTTTGTTAGCTGTTCTTGCTGCCTACTCTTGCTCTGTTGATATCAGGACTTTCCTGGCTTCTAATAGCTAGGACTTCAAGTGCACATGTCCCTTCCTACTCCTATGCGTCTTCATTGCTTTAGTGTTCAGTTCTTTCTTATGTGCAACCATTCTGTGAATACCAGATATGAGAAGCAGAATAGCACCCTGGAGAACAATAAAAAAACAGAGACATTACACCACAGAGGCAGTGAGTATTAGGACAACTTATTTACCAAGAAACATCTTATTTACTCATCTTATTACATAAAACATAAGAATGGCCCTACTGGGTCAGACCAAGGGTCCATCTAGCCCAGTATCCTGTCTTCCAACAGTGGCCAGTGCCAGGTGTCCCAGAGGGAATGAACAGGTAATCATCAAGTGATCCATCCCCTGTCGCTCATTCACAGCTTCTGTAATTTATTGTGTAATAAAGCTCTACAGAATTTGTATGTAAATATGGAATCAAGTTTGTAATTGCCACTTGCCCAATAGTGATACGTACAGACTATTCTCAGCAACTGCTGATTTGGAGACCCGTACACATGTATTAGGAAATAAGTTTTCCATTTCCAATAAACGTTCACAGAGCAAATAGGCTGAGTTCAGTTCCACGTGCTCACTGCATCTCAGTCTGAGATTCAGTCCAATGTCATTCTGAACGTTTTTGTTTTTCAGGACATTTTGAGGAACTCTGATATTGAATTGGATTGGATATTCAAACTCTCTCTCGCCTATGATATAGTCAATGTGAGTATGACATTGAATTGAATTGTTTTCTGATAGAAAACCTTATTTAAAAAGTTATGGAGCCTAGAAACGCTTATTGCTCTGGACTTTGATCACGTCAGAGACAAAAATGAGAATAATACACTATCCCGTTGGAGCCAGATGGAAGTGCTGGGTTTGCATTTGATAGGGGGTTGAGGAAGTTGTTATTGCAAATTATCCTTATTTTATTGCATGTATTTATTTCATTAATTTGGGAGTTCTGTTGCAGTGACCTATGCTTACACCATTAAACAAACCCCAAATTAAACATTTGTTACACATAGGAAAAAAGGGGGGTGGACAGTTAAAAATAAAATGTAAAAAGTTCTAAAGTTTTGAGAAAATTGTTTGACATTGTAAGCTCTTCAGGACTGGACCGGCCATTCAAAAAAGAACTAGATAAGTTCATGGATAGGTTCATCATCCCTAGGACAGACAGGGATGGTGTCCCTAGCCTCTGTTTGCCAGAAGCTGGGAATGGGCAACAGAGGATGGATCACTTGATGATTACCTGTTCTGTTCATTCCCTCTGGGGCACCTGGCATTAGGGTGACCAGATGTCCTGACAAAATCGGGACTGTCCTGATATTTAACCCTTTGTCCCGTGTTCCGCTCAATGTACAATTGGGACGCCATTTGTCCCGATATTCAGGTAAGGAGGCAAGCGGGAGGGAGGCGCCAACTCCATGGGTGCTCCAGGGTTGGAGCACCCACGGGGAAAAATTGCAGCCAAGCTCCCCCCTCCTTGCCTCCTTCTTCCCCCGTCCCCCCAGAGCGCCGCGTCCCCACTCCTCCCTCCCAGCGGTTCCCACCACCTAACAGCTGTTTGGCGGCACTTAGCGCTTTCCAGGAGGGAGGAGCGGGGACACGGCATGCTCAGGGGAGGAGGTGGAGAAGAGGCCGGGCAGGGGCGGGGACTTGGGGGTGGAGCGAGGGCGGATGCTTGGGTGGGAAGAGGCGGGGGGTGTGCCAGTACCCACCTGGTAGAGGGGAAGTCAGCGCCGTAGGGGTGAGTGGCGGGCGGGGGGTGAAGAGGTGAGTGGCAGGCGGGGGGGTGAAGAGGCGAGTGAGTGGCAGGCAGGCGGGGTGAAGAAGCGAGCGGTGTGTGGGGGACTGAGGAGGGACGCAGCAAGCCAGCAGGGGGCTGTGCGGGGAGGGGGCGGGACCTGGGGCAGAGTGGGGGTGGAGCCTGGGAGGAGCGGAGGTGGACTGTGGACGGGGCTGACAGCACCCCAATGTGTCCCGATATTTTAGTGTTGTGATCTGGTCACCCTACCTGGCACTGGCCACTGTTGGAAGACAGGATACTGGGCTTGATAGACCTTTGGTCTGACCCAGTACGGCTGTTCATATGTATTTACTACATACAACACTGAGCACAAAGGAAGCCTAACCTGGTTGAGGCTTCTAGACAGTACTGCAATATGAACAATAGTAATAAATAATACACAAAACCATTATTTTAACATGTTTCTCTTTTCATTTGTACAGAGTTGTTTTCCAAAAGCAAAAATTTTTGCTTGAAAATTTATAGATGCTACTAAATAGGGGGGAGGGAAGGAATTCAATGTTGAGTGGCAGCTCTTACCATTCTGATTTTGTTGTTAAAGTCCGATTCTGGTTTGTGTGTGTTATTAAGACACAAGATGGGAGTGAGGAGAAATGATACAAAAGGTTGCTTCTATTTCTGATACTTGTTGGTCATTTACTTGAAGACCCGTAGTGCGTGGCCCATGACTCACGTAGCCACTTTTGTAACCTGGCTTTATTCACCTGGCCCTGGCAAATATTTCGCTACATTCCTCTGTCTGGTTTGTGGAAGTGAAGGGACTGTCCCCTTGCTGAGGTGCTCATGCTCCCAAGGCGGGCAGGAAGGAGTATGGCCATGCTGCCACATCCAAAGGAATAGGCCACACCATTCTAGTCATGAATTTTCTTCTTCAGTAAGGAATGAATGAAAAGTGCTAAGTAAAATGATTTGTTTGTGTGACAGCAGTGTAAAAAGGCCTCTCTGGATTGGGGCTCCATTGTGTTAGGTGCTGTACAAACACCTAGTAGGAATAAGTGCCTGCCCTGAAGAGTTTGTAATCTAAAGTTATGCCCTAATCATTGGACCAAAAGTCTAGGATGTAGGAGAGACAGGTTCATTTCCCATCTCTGCCACAGACTCTCCTATATGATCTTGGGCAAGTCACCTAGGCCTAGATTTTTAAAGGCATTGTGGTGCTCAGTGTCACAATATCTAACTGATTAGGAGTCTGTCTTGTTTTCAAAAGTGATTTAGGCACCTAAGAGTCTTACAATGGTGTTTAGGCTCTAAGCCCCTAAATCACTTTTGAAAACAAGACAGGCTCCTAAATCAGTTGGGCATTGCCATGCTGAGTGCCACAATACCTAAATACCTGTAAAAATCTGGGCCTAAGTCTCTGTTTCTCAGTGCCACGTCCATATAGGGATAATAGTACTTCCTTACCTCACAAGGGTGTTGTCAGGATAAATACGATAAAGAATGTGAGGTGCTCACATACTATTGTGATGGGGAGGGTCACATTTCAGAGCAACCGCTCCTGTATTTCTCTGCAGTGGTCCAGCAAGGGTACACACTGTCAGGTTTCCAGCTCTCCTGCCCGTCCCCTCTCCTGGTGAGTCTCACTCTCGCTTGACTGGGGTATTTCCAGGCTGCACAGTCCCATGACCGTACTGTGTTATTCCCAGCAGAGACAGACTGCCCAAGCAGGCCTGCTTGCTTTGTCTTCAGAGACGGTTAGCAGTACGACTGCCTACAGTTATATATTACTGCACTGCTCTTTCTAAGCAAGCCTGTTTGAGTCTCAAAGTAAAAGCATTACAGAGAAAACATATTAAAATCATTAGAAGAACCTACACGCATGCTAACAAGCTTACCAGAGATCACCCCTACCCCAACATGGGCTCTGGTAGGAACAGTCCTTCACTACTCTGTCCAGGCAGGGGGCCTGGGGCAATTTGTATAGGGGGAGTGCTGAGGGCCATTGAACCAAACTGTAAACCCTGTATGTGATGGAAACCACTTCAAGCCAGGGGGTGTGGCAGCCCCCCTAGTTCCAGCACCTCTGCGCCCAAAGGGTTTCCTTGTGGTACCAAGTTCATCACAGCTTCAGCTCAGAACAAGCATGCAGTCTTTTGGGGCTGGGCCCTCAGCAAGCCAAGTTTCTCCAAACCTTCCCTAAGAATTGGGGCTCTTCTTAGAGCAGAAATAGTGCCCTGAGCCTGTCTGAAAAGAGGCTATTTAACCAAAAATCTTTTGTCTGTTGGTCCCTGGAGGATTCAGTTTGAACTAATATATGTGGACCCCACCAGATGTTTTCAATAACCAGAGGAAATACATTACCATCCCCGTATTCCTAGAAGAGTTACATACAATTCTACAATAACACAGTTGTATTTTTAATACAATGGGCCCCCAAAATACCAAACCAAACTCCATAAGGTTTAACTTAATTCAGGAAAGTATCAGAGGGGTAGCTGTGTTAGTCTGGATCTGTAAAAAGCAACAAAGAGTGGGTATTCACCCACGAAAGCTTATGCTCCAATACATCTGTTAGTCTATAAGGTGCCACAGGACTCTTTGTTGCTTAATTCAGGAAAGTTTATCTTCAGTCCATCAGGTTTGTCCAGGGTATTGCATGATATTGTCAGTCTGTCACAGGGACCATATTAAACACCCATATTAAACACCCAAGGTAGAGAGGGCAGAGATTCCATGTCGGCAAAGGGATTTGTCCATATGGAAACAATGTCCAGGATCGGGGCCTAACATCAGGCCAGATACCCTGGGTGAGTGGAGGGAATGAGGATAATAGTAGCAGTGATAGGAGAATGTGGCTATCCAGACAAAGTGTGGGTATAACTAGTAGGGATGGGTTTGACTAAAGCAGACCATTGCTACAAATAGCCTGGACAATGTCATGGAAAAAAGACTAGCATAGATACGAGATTTAGGGATGAAAGCCCTGGTGTTTCTGACCAGAACCAGCTGAGACAAGAGCTGGTTCCACTTGCTGTTTGTTGCATTGACAGCCAAAACTAGATACCGCCATTTTGTTGGGGATATTTTATTCTGCCTGGTGCTTCTATAGCCACCACTCTATAGTCACACTGTCCCTGTTTTTGTAGGGGATGTTGTTTCTTCACAGAAGCCCATTGAACTCCCATGGAAATCTGAAATCTAGTAACTGTTTGGTGGATAGTCGCATGCAAGTGAAACTGTGTGGATTTGGCCTATGGGAGTTTAAGTATGGAAAGAAATACCGAGTAATTACTGAGAAAAATACCAACTATGCAGGTAAGAGGATTATACAAGAATTACAAGCACAAGGGATGCACCAAAACAATGATTGATGGATTCCTCTAGCGGATGCTTTCCTTCATACTGGTCTTCACACACATTTTATCTACAACACCTCTTTGAATATTGGTGATTGGAACACAGCTTTTGGAAATTACAGAGGGTTTTTTTTTTAAGTCCAGTAATGCTGCATATAGATGAGCAAATAGCAGCAAATAATGCATATGATCAGTTTTTGTCTCTATTTTGCTCAATAATCGTCTCTGAGCAGCTTATGATTTTCTACAATTTATTTGTTGTTTGAAAATGTTTGCTGAATAATTTTGGTGAATAATTTTTGGTCTGTAGCTGTGGATGAATTAAGGCATAAATGCTATAGACATTTATCAATGTTGATAAATGCAAAGTAATGCACACTGGAAAACATAATCCCAACTATACATATAAAATGATGGGGTCTAAATTAGCTGTTACCATTCAAGAAAGAGATTTTGGAGACATTGTGGATAGTTCTCTGAAAACATCCACTCAATGTGCAGCGGCAGTCAAAAAAGCTAACAGAATGTTGGGAATCATTTAAGAAAGGGATAGATAAGACAGAAAATATCATATTGCCTCTATATAAATCCATGGCATTCCCACATCTTGAATACTGCGTGCAGATGTCGTTACCCCATCTCAAAAAAAGATATATTGGAATTGGAAAAGGTTCAGAAAAGGGCAACAAAAATGATTAGGGGTATGGAACGGCTTCCGTTAGAATAAGAGTTTAATAAGACTGGGACTTTTCAGCTTGGGGGGAAAAAAAGACGACTAAGGTGGGATATGATTGAGGTCTATATAATCATGACTGGTGTGGAGAAAGTAAATAAGGAAGTGTTATTTACTCCTTCTCATAACACAAGAACTAGGGGTAATTAATGAAATTAATAGGCAGCAGGTTTAAAACAAACAAAAGGAAGTATTTCTTCACACAGTGCAGAGCCAACCTGTGGAACTATTTGCCAGAGGATGTTGTGAAGGCGAAGACTAAAAGGGTTCACAAAACAACTAGATAAATTCATGGAGGATAGGGTCCATCAATAGCTATTAGCCAGGATGGGTGGGGATGGTGTCTCTATCCTCTGTTTGCCAGAAGCTGGGAATGGGCAACAGGGGATGGATCACTTGATGATTACCTGTTCTGTTCATTCCCTCTGGGGCACCTGGCATTGGCCACTGACAGACGACAGGATACTGGGCTAGATAGATCTTTGGTCTGACCCAGTATGGCTATTCTTATGTTCTTATAGACCTGTGCCTAGAGCCCCAGGTTCTGGAATCATTTGATTACAGGAGAATCGCTGCCTTTATTTATAAAAAAAAAAAAAGAAGAAAAGAGAAAAAAAACCCTCAATTCTAGCCTTTATAGCTGCAAAGAAAAGCTTGAAAATGTGACTTAAGTGCAACTGATGTAGTGAAGTCTGCCTGAGTCTGCAGGTGGCTGAAACAATAGCTCTGAGATGTGTTAACAGCCTCATGCATCTGAACAGGGTGCTTACTCCAAGAGCCACAGCTGTGAGGAGTCATGCCGATACGACCCTCTAAGGTGCTGGTTTCTCCCCAGTCCACAAAGGCCTCACTACCACACTCAGAGTATCTTTCCAGGCAGTTTTATTTCCCAGATGTAGGCAAACAAATCCCAAAACAGTTCCTCAGCCCACTCTCGGCTACAACTCCCAGGGGATTTCCGCCTTTGCCTTACTCAGACCCCCCGCCCCCTGCTTCAGGGCCTGTTGCAAGATCCTTCTGTGCTCTTTTAATAGAGCACCACCTCCCAGGGCTTTCTCCCTGGAGGCCTTTGCTCCTCCCCTCCCCTGTGGGTTCCCACTGCCTCGCCTCCTGGGGGGCTCTGGCAGCCTTTCCCAGGGAACTTCCTGCTGCTCCTGCCCCTCCCCTCCCCCCGCTTCCAGACAGCCTGGCTCTTTATGGCTGCAGGTGCTGCTCTCCCCTCCTAATTGGCTGAACTGGGAGACCCTGTTCTAGCACAGGGGAGCTAGGTCTGCTTCATTTATGCCACCCTGTGACCCTGTCAGAGGACTCCACATGTGGGCCTTCCCCTCCCAGCTGCTGGGAGCCCATTCTCTGCTTTTACCCCTGTTCTCCCAAAGGGGGTCTTGCTGCCACTTCTGGGGAAGGGAGGGGGGGAGGAAGGAGTGCCCTTGCTGCTCCCTGCACCTCTCTAGCTAGCTACCAGGCAGTGGTGTTGTGTGGATGAATGAGTGCCTGCAAGCAGCAGAGGAATCCTCAGTTGGATGACACTATAAAAGCACAAACCATCCCAAATCGTGTTCAGAATTTTAAAAGGCTCTCTAGCCTGTTCTTTGCTGATGATGAGTTTGACCCAGTTGGAGCACAGACTTCCTTGCTGTTTCCTATTTTGCCTTGTTAGATCTCTATTGGACAGCCCCAGAACTGCTCAGGATGGGGGAATTTCCATTCCATGGGACCCAAAAGGGGGATGTCTACAGCTTTGCTGTAATTATGAGGGAGCTGATTTATAACAATGAGGATGGCCCATTCCAAGACCTGAACAAGGAAGCAGAAGGTAGAACTTTGTTCCTCTCTTTGTACTACATTTCCAGATGGTCTTCCCTCTGTGAGCACATTTTTGTATACTGGAGTTACCCTAAATGTAGTAGATCTTCACTGCAAAAAAAATGTGTTTTAAAATTCAGATTAGCTGTGACCCGTGTTGGCTAACTGTGGTTAAAATAGCAGTGAAGACACAGCTAACTCAGGTTAGCAGGTAGCGTTCAACCTCAGACTCCCGTATAGGCTTTAACCTGTGCTGCCATCTCTTGAATGTTATTTTAACTCAGATTAGCCAGAGCGGGTTAGCTATTCTGAGTTAGGAACACACCTTTAATTTGCAGAGTAGATGCACCCTTGGGATGCAAGAGACTTTTTGTACGCTGAACATTATGAATGAGTATAGGCAGATAATTGTATTGCTTAACTATCTGCTTGCTAAGGATAGACACCTTTGGTCTTTGGAGAGTCACACAGGCTTAACTGTATATATGTTTTAAGTGATTTTGCAATTTTGCCTAATAAAGCAGAAGAATTTAGAACTTAATCTGAGCAAGTGCTCCATACTGGTTTCCTAACCCTGTATTGATTTCCTGTCACTATTTCTCATTGCTTCCCGCATTATAAGAAAAAAACGACAGTTGCTTTGTTTCAAATACAGCAGCAGCTGTCTTCTCCCACAAACTCCTATAGTCCACATATAGTATCTCCTTGAGGTGCATTACTCATAGGAAAACCTGTCTCTTGTTTGACCTTCTATCGATCTGAATAAATTCCATGTTGTCTATTCTGTTCAGATAATAGGGCTCTATGTACCTTTTTATCGGACTTTATGTGCAAATTAAATGCATCACAGCGAAGTGAAGTGTAGTAATTGCTCAGCTGAACATAGTACCAATGAAAACACCACACCATTCACACTTTGGAGCTACTCAGCAGCCTGCAGTATTATGGCATGTGCCAAGTCACTACAACTACACTCTGAAATCCCTGTATCTGAGGCCTGGTCTACACTACGGGGGGGAAATCAATCTAAGTTACGCAATTTCAGCTAGGTGAATAACGTAGCTGAAGTCGACGTACTTAGACCTACTCACCGCGGTGAGTCGACTGCTGCCGCTCCCCCGTGGACTCTGCCTGCGCCTCTCGCGGCGGTGGAGTACAGGAGTCGACGGGAGAGCGCTCGGGGGTCAATTTATCGCGTCTAGACTAGACACGATAAATTGACCCCCACTGGATCGATCGCTGCCCGCCAATCAGCGGGTAGTGTAGACATATCCTAAGAGGAGAAAGCATTCATCTATAGAGACAGATTTAGCCTGTAGCTTTGGAGGCACAATTTTCCTCAGCACTCCAGGGTGTGTGAACACTGCACCTGTGGGATGGTACGAACGGCTTCCTTCTTCGAAACTAGCCAGCTGCATGGGTTGCGTAGAAGAAGCAGACCCTAAGCTCGTCCAGGTGAAAGACTGAGTTGCTCTGACCCTTATGTGAGGTGCATAAGAGAAAGGGAATCTCCATGCAGTCTCTGTTTTTCCTCCTCTCAGACGCCTGCATTAAGGACCAGGACAATTTGCTCCAAAGTTAGGGACACTAAAATAATTAATAGACTCAAATCCTAATTGATCACGTTTGCTAAATACAGAGATAATAAACCGACTTAGGGACCCAACTGTGCTTGTCCCACTGCGGCCATCCCTGTCAACAGAGAAATGCAGTGAAAGGATCATTGCAATGCTTAGAACTTGTTGGGATGAAGATCCAGGGAGAAGGCCAACGTTCTCCTCTGTGAAGAGAGGGTTAAGAGATGCAAGCCCCGAAGGGTGAGTCTGTCTTACCTGTCTGAGAATGATACCAGATATACATTGTGCTTTTCAACCAGCAGGCTCCCAAAGTGTTTTATAGATGGCATCCATTACGTAGGGATTAATCACACATCGCTGAAATGCAGCTGCATCAGAGATGGGATGTAGCAGCTGTTTAACAGCCCACAGCACCACTGCAGGATAGTTTAGAACAGGAAGATAAAGAGTTAGATTTTCCCAATATCTCACCTTTCTGACTATAAGGATAGTAAAGTTCTGGACTAGACTTCCAAGAGAGGTTGTGGAATCCCGTCACTGGAGGTTGGACAAACACCTGTCAGGGACGGTCTAGGTTACTTGGTCGTGTCTCATCACAAAGGGCTGGACTAGATGACCTCTCAAGGCCCTTCCAGCCCTACATTTCTGTCATTGTATGAATAATGTCCAGGTGAAACCACAGTTGAGGGGTGGGGTGGGGGGTTAAATGGATGTGGTTAACTTGAAATCTAGTCAGTTTTTAGAAGAGAGTTTAAAGTTGTTTCCCAGTACTGTAGCTCTTACCTGCCAACGTTTGCATTTTTGCAATCACATTTTTCCTATTGGTGAAATGTTTTTCTTTCCTCTCTTGAGTGAAAGACCCACATGGTGGAAACTGTGGGCTATACCGGAGGAATCATTAAACTAATGATAGGCAGAGTACTGTCAAAGTAGACTGAACAAAATAGGCATTTTATGCTCTAATCTTTTCCACTTACAGTATCTTAAGTGTTACCAGTAATAAGTATGTAAAAAAACAGACAAAAATATATTTAAGTTGATGATATCTTTAAGTAGTTAGCATATAATTATCCACAACGGAATTTGGCTGGGATGCCAGGATACCACTTTGAGTCTTGTAAGGGACTTTGATTTGACGTTTCATCTGAAAATTGTCACTTCTGGCAGCACAGTGCTCCCAAAGACTATGTGCGGGCATTGGGTCAGTACTAACACTATCTGCAGCATGTATAGTCTCCATGGATATTTCTTATCCAAGTTAAATTATGAGATCTGATGAAAGGCCCATAGTGGGGAGTAGCCAAGTATCAGAAGTCATTTCTCCCCCATGCTAGAGGGGATCTTTGCTGGAAATGGAAGTGGAATACAGTTCCCATCAATATTTTGTATTACTTAGTGCTATTATGTAAATTTAAAAACAATATTTGTTTGAACAATTCCATTAGCCACATCAGCATCTTGGATAACATGGTAAACAAACTGGAAAAGTATGCCAATCAGTTGGAGGATGTGGTGGAAGAAAGGACAGCCCAGTTGATGGCAGAGAAGAAAAAGACAGATAAACTTTTGTCAGCAATGTTGCCCAGGTAATCAAACAACTTTTGTACGTTCATAAGTTTGTCGACAATAGAATTTGGTGCAAGACAGAGCTTTTCATACTCAGTGTTTCTCAGAATGCTTTGCAAAGTACTATAGTCACTTAAACACTGGTAGTACAGCCTTGGGCCCTAACTAATGAATGGTAATTAAGCAATGAATTATTATTATTCGTTATATTGTGATAGTGCCTAGAAGCTCCAGTCAGGGACCAGGGGCCCACTGTGCTAGATGCTGTACAAACCTAGAACAAAAAGACTGTTCCCCCGAAGAGCTGACAGTCTAAGACAAAGGACTACAGCCGGGTACACCAGACATGAGGAGCAGTAGGAAACAATCAGACTGAACTGTTCAACATAAGTTGTGGTCTTAGCGTGCCAGCTCCCTTACTCCGTGTCAAATATTTTGTAGGTATACAAATCCGGCTAGCCAGCATCATTTTAAAACGCATTTAATGCCTTCAACTTCTTGTGCTCCACTGACCTTCACCCTCACACACCTCTCTGGCAAGTGGCCACTTTCCTCTGTTGCACCCTCTTTCCCTCCAGTAGATGCTTTAATTTGGGGACCTTTTGCCAAATGGAAGCTGGTGTAAATCCAGATTAAATCTGGTTTGGGGATTTTTAAGGCAGGCTTAAAAGTGCTTTAAACAGGCCACTTGGTGTATTTCCCAAACACGCAGGACGTTAAGGCCAAATTGATTTATTCTGAGGTGGAGGGAGAGAGAGCAAGTAAACAAACATGAAGGAAATGATCACTTTCTCCTCCTGTCCCAGCTTCATCAGAGAGCAGCTCATCGCTGGGAAATCCGTGGAGCCTGAGAGTTTTGATTCCGTGACCATCTTCTTCTCAGATATTGTTGGGTTCACCAATTTGTGTTCTCTCAGCAACCCCCTGCAAGTGGTTAATCTCCTGAATGACCTGTACAGCCTGTTCGATAACATCATTAAAACGTATGACGTATACAAGGTGAGACACGCTGCTCCCCTGGTTCTCAGGCAGCATAAAGGCAGTGTGTTTGCAGAACTTCTATCAAAGTCAAGGGAAGTTTCCTGGAGCGAGAGAGTGCTCAGAGTCAGGCTCCCCAATCTGTAGTCACTTGCATCCAAAACCCATTAATATCACTGACCTGATATAGTTCCAATTGTTGGTGATTGAGTGCAGTCAATGGCAGAACCATGACTAGAATGTAGAAGATCTTAACTCCTGGTTTTAAGCTTAGTCCACTAGTTTGCACTGTTTCACATATCTATTCAGGGGACACCATCATAGGACCTAATCACATCAGCCCCACTATCAGAGGCTCATTCACCTGCACATCTACCAATGTGATATATGCCAGCATGTGCCAGCAATGCCCCTCTGCCATGGACATTGGCCAAACCGGACAGTCTCTATGCAAAAGAATAAATGGACACAAATCAGACGTCAAGAATTATAACATTCAAAAACCAGTCGGAGAACACTTCAGCCTTCCTGGTCACTCAATTACAGACCTCAAAGTTGCAATACTCCAACAAAAAAACTTCAAAACCAGACTCCAACGAGAAACTGCAGAATTGGAATTAATTTGCAAACTGGACACCATTAAATTAGGCTTGAATAAAGACTGGAAGTGGATGGGTCATTACACAAAGTAAAACCTATTTCCCCATGCTAATTTCCCCCCCCTACTGTTACTCACAGCTTCTTGTCAACTGTTGGAAATGGGCCATCCTGATTATCACTACAAAGTTTTTTTTTCTCCTGCTGATAATAGCCCACCTTAATTGATCACTCTCGTTAGTATGGCAACACCCATTTTTTCATGTTCTCTGTGTGTATATATATCTTCCTACTGTATTTTCCACTGCATGCATCCGATGAAGTGGGTTTTAGCCCACAAAAGTTTATGCTCAAATAAATTTGTTAGTCTCTAAGGTGCCACAAGGACTCCTCGTTCTTTTTGCTGATACAGACTAACATGGCTACCACTCTGAACTCTAATATTGGCTATTATTTGCCCTGTGCCCCAGACACGTAACGTGCTGCCTCAGTGCTTTGTTTTCCTTGCTACAGGTTGAAACAATTGGAGATGCCTACATGGTTGCCAGTGGCCTTCCCATCCGCAATGGAATGAAGCACGTTGAGGAAATTGCTACAATGTCTTTGCACTTCCTCAGTGCAATGATCCCTTTCAAGATAGGGCACATGCCCGAAGAGAAGCTGAAGCTGCGGATTGGCATTAACACAGGTAAGTAGCATGAGTCTCACCTGCTTCCGATACTGAGATTTGTTCTTGGTCCATATAAATTGAGCCACAAATACATAATTCACATGTTTGCATCAATTCGTAATTCACCTCAGGATGAGTCAAGCATCAGGTTAAGATGACTGGAGAGCGTTTAAGGAGGCTTATCCTCCAGTCCTAATTCAGCCAGAATTCCCCTCAACCTTAATTTGGAGTTTTGCCTGAGTAAAGACTAGAGAACTGGTGGCCAAATGTTTATTATAACCTTGGGTATGGGGTTCATCTTTAATTCACTGTAGCACATATTGAGCAGTTACAGCATGAGACAGGGAGTTAGGAATTCTGGATTCTCTTCATACCTCAGCCATGACTTGCTGTCTGACCTTAGCTACTTACGTAACTGCTCTGTACCTCAGTTTCCCCATCAGCAAGCTGGCAATATTAACATTCAGTGTCCTCACGGATTGCTGGGGAGATTTATTAGTTTCTATTTTTAAGTGCTCTGAGATCCGTGGTTGAAAGGTTCTATCGAGGTGTAGAACATTAATATAAGACATTCAGAAGCGCTAACAGTGCTCTTTCCTGTGTTTGTAAATCACTGTGTAAATGTACAGTGCTATGCAAACATTTTACAATGATTATAGTAATGTTGGACTTTTGCTTTAGTACTCATCTAAAGAATGACACCTCCATTCTTAACTGGTGCTTTCCATTTCCTATCCAAGCAATACTGGCACAGCTTGGAGTCTATGCTGACAGAAGAGTTTGTGGGGAAACTCAATGCAGCATATACCAGCAAGATCATTTAGACGTGCATTTCAGTGGTAGGACTCTTCCTGAAAAGATAATGCATGTATCCAAGGTCATCTCACAAATACGGGCCTAGAACTATAACATTACCTACCATTGGAGCTGTAATTTCTACAGCTGGGCAAAATTTTTCAGATGAATAGTTTATTTGCTGAAAAATGCACTTTCAGACCACATGAAACTTATTCAAAAATTTGACACAAATTTGCGAAATAGTTTCATCTGCAAAAATGGAAGAGAAGGCCACTTGCCCTATAACTTTTTGGCCCAGTGTATGTAGGGCAGTCACCTGGGATATGGAAGGCCTAGGTTCTCAAATTGACAGGGGTCAGGAAGAAATCTTCCTTATGGGCAGGTTATTACACAACTGCCTGCTGCTATAGAACATTTTGAAACTTACTCTGAAGCATCTGGTACTGTTGGAGTCAGGATGTTGTTGTAGATGGACCACTTGTCTCCTTTACTATGACAGGAAAGCATAATCCCAACCATACATATAAAATGATGGGGTCTAAATTAGCTGTTACCGCTCAAAAAAGAGAACTTGGAGTCATTGTGGATAGTTCTTTGAAAACATCCACTCAATGTGCAACGGCAGTCAAAAAAGCGAACAGAATGCTAGGAATAATTAAGAAAGGGATAGATAATAGGACAGAAAATATCACGTTGCCTCTATATAAATCCACGGTGCATCCACATCTTGAATACTGCATGCAGATGTGGTCGCCCCATCTCAAAAAAGACACATTGGAATTAGAAAAGGTTCAGAAAAGGGCAACAAAAATGATTAGGGGTATGGAATGGCTTCCGTATGAGGAGAGATGAATAAGACTGGGACTTTTCAGGTTGGAAAAGAGGCGACTAAGGGGGGATATGATAGAGGTCTATAAAATCATGAGTGGTATAGAGAAAGTAAATAAGAAAGCGTTATTTACTCCTCATACTACAAGAACTAGGGGGTCACCAAATTAAATTAATAGGCATCAGGTTTAAAACAAATAAAAGGAAGTATTTCTTCACATAACGCACATTCAACCTGTGGAACTCCTTGCTAGAGGATGTTGTGAAGGCCAAGACCATAACAGGGTTCACAAAAGAACTAGATAAATTCATGGAGGATATGTCCATCAATGGCTATTAGCCAGGATGGGCCGGAATGGTGTCCCTAGCCTCTGTTTGCCAGAAGCTGGGAATGAGCAACAGGGGATGGATCACTTGATGATTACCTATTCTGTTCATTCCCTCTGGGGCACCTGGCATTGGCCACTGACAGAAGACAGGATACTGGGCTAGATGGACCTTTGGTCTGGCCCAGTAGGGCCATTCTTATGACAATTTCTATGTTCCTTTCTCAGGGTGTTTCAGTGACAACTGCAAATGTTGGGGAAATAATTGTCAAAATATTTTGATCTTCATACACGTCTCAGTTCTAATAACACAACTAAGCATTTCTATGCTGTTTTAATAATCCCTAGCTCTTTTTCCTCCATTGATCATAAAGAGTCTTACAAAAGAGGTCAGTATTATTATCCCCATTTTACAGATGCGTAGCGAGATTAAGTGATTTGTCCAAGGTCATCCAGCAGGCCCCGGCAGAGCTAGAAATTGTACGCATATTAGTTTTTACAGCAACAATCAGATTAGCTAGGGATTGTTGCCATGTTCGCAGTTGCAGAAGCTGAGACAATAAGCCATGAGTTGCGCAAGTCAAGAATGGAAGTTGGCATCAAAGGTGGGATTAGAATTTAAGAGTTGCACGTACCCATGCTTGGGCTCCAGATAGGAGACTATGACACTCTTTCATTTAAACTGCTTCTCCAGTGCCTAATTAGGAGTCTCACTGCGGGGCAAAATTGCTTTGTATAACACTTTCTGTCTTGATAGATTCATGGTTTGTGCCTTGTTTTGTACTTTAGGACCCGTTGTTGCAGGAGTGGTGGGAATCACAATGCCACGGTACTGCCTGTTTGGAGACACTGTTAATACAGCATCAAGGATGGAAAGTACCAGTTTGCGTAGGTACCATTTACGACGGGTTTGCAGTCATCCTGCATGGAATTTTTTTTAACCACAAATAGAGGCAGTGTTACACTTAACCCATTGTTAATTGACATTTTTGTGTCAAACCTTTGCCATGCAATGCTCTGAGGGTTTCTTACATCTGAGATCATTGTTGTCAGATAATAACAACTAGTTCTTACATGGTGCTTTTCATCAGCAGATCTCAGAGCGCTTGTAACAGTGCGGACTCACCCCTGCGGCGCCTCCTGCTGGTTGTCCTCGGGAATTAGCTCTCCCAGCCTTGGAGCACCCTCTCCAGGCCGGTGATCCGCCTTACCGCTGGCCCCATGTCCCTCCCAGGACCCCGGTGCCCCTTTCTCTGGGTGCTGCCCCCCAGCAGTACCCCCACAGTTCTGGGTCAACCCGCACCCACTATCCCCACTTTGCCTCAGTCTTGGCTACTGCCCAGTCTCCATCTAGCCCCCGCTCACTGGGGCAGACTGCAGTATCAGCCACTCATCACAGGCAAAGGGGTTCGGACCTGCTGCCTCTGCCTACCCCTGGGCTGCCCCCTGCAACCCAGTACCTAATAGGCCTTACCAGACCTGCCGCATGGGGCTTTCCTAGGCCGGAGCTCCCTGGCTCACTTGGTCTGTCCCCAGCCCTGCTCCCCTCCAGGTACTTGGTTAAGCTCCCTGCAGCCAGGCCCTTCTTTCTCTGAACGCAGAGAGAGACTGACTGGGCTCCTGGCTCACTGCCTCTTATAGGGGCCAGCTGGGCCTGATTGGGGTGTGGCCCAGCTGCAGCCGCTTCCCCAATCAGCCCAGCTTTTAGAGCTGCAGCCCTCTCCAGGGCTGCTTTTGCCCCTGCAGCCCTCCTTCAGGGCTGATTTCAAGCCCTTCAGGGCAGGAGCGGGTGTCCACCCCACTACAGCGCTTTACAAAGGAGGTCAGGATCATTATCCTTATTTTACTGTGGGGGAAAGTGAGGGATGGAGAGGTGAAGTGACTTGCCCAAGCTCACCCAACTGGCCTGTGCCAGAGCCAGGAATAGAATCCAGGTCTCCTGAGTCCCAGTTCATTGCTCTGTCCACTGCTATCCACAGTGACAATGTTTCATGTTTCACAGCCAGCTGGGATGTTCAATCTTTGAAGAACTTAAAATGAACATGGTGTTTTGTATGTTTGTTACTGCCCTCAGACACAAATAACTGTGCATCATAGACCCTATACTGCTACATGGAGAGGTCTTTGCTTGCTCATTTCTTTCCCGCTGATGCCATGAAGCTCTGAATGACCATATTGTGCAGCGTAGTGACAACTGCAAGGACCTAGATAGCCATGGATGTTACAATACCAAATATGAAAAGAGAAAGTTTGAGGTTTATATAATAAACACCGTGCTTTTGCCCTGGAGACCATTTCTGTCAAGTGACTTCATTTTAAATGGAGTCAGACTAAAGCCTAAATCTTAATTACAAACCCTTCTGAACAGGAGGAAAGATTCAGGCCAAAAATGAAACACGACCTTTAGGAAGCTAAACGTTAGGTTCTAAAGAGATTGATCCTGCCCCTTTAACTAGTTAATCCTCCCCAGCCAGCCAGTCATATACATTTATAAAATAAGTAAATAGATTTATTTTGCTGTAGCTCTCCGAATCCATGTCTCCACAACCACTGCTAATGCCTTGCAATCCATCGGCGGGTATGACTTGCAAGAAAGAGGGACCATAACAGTAAAGGTATGAACATTGAGAGTGCAGAATGGGAGCCTATCATGCCAAATAGGTAGATCTAATATACTAGACAGCATATGAAGGAATTTTCAAGGACGTACAATGTATGCAGAACATATGCTTTCCTGGATATGAACTGATGTTAATGGATCAGCGTAAAAACAAAACAACAAACATGTAGAGGTGTTCAGTACTATGGTGTGACCTAAATCAGACACCGCCATCATTTTGTATATGATAACCATCTGCCTAACATAGGACAGTGCTTTACAAACTAGAATTAAGCGTTTCAGAAAAACAGGACTCAATGATGTGAAGTCTTTGTGCTTTCACAGCCCTTTCCATGTCTCACATCCTTGGATCCGGTGCATGGTTTTTACCTTGTCATGCTCTATGTTGATATTACTATTCTTTATTGCTTATGTTGCTGGAGTGCCTTGAGGCCCCAATAAGGGACCGTGGCCTCATCATGATAGCCACTGTACCAAGGTATAACCAAGAGATGCTTCCTGCTCCAAAGACCTTACAGTTAGAGCTTGCCGGAAGTTTTCCGATGGAACAGTTTCATTGGAAAATACCCATTTCTCAAACCTGAAATGTTTGACTAAAATGGCTGGGGCCATGGACCCTAGGACCCAGCTGGTCAGGGAGTATGGAAGGGCTCTCCTGGGGTCTCCTGCCCCGAAGCAGTTCCGCTTGCCCCACAGCTACAGACACTGGGAGTCCAGGCAGCTGCTGACTGAAATCAACATTCGTGTCAATTTCATGAGCACAATAGGAATTTCAGTCAGTAGCAGCCATGGTTTCAGGCAGGGCTGGTCTTAGAGGTGGGAAGTCAGGATGTCTGCCCTGAGCACTGACATTGAGGGGCACTGGATCATTGCACTTGGAGGTGCCAAATCCCTGGAGGCAGGGAGGGAGTTGGTTTGATTTTTGTTTTGTTTTTTGGGGTTTTTTTTTTATTGCACCTTTTGAGTATGGGAGACACCGAAAATGTTTTCCGTCCTGGGTGACAGAACACCTAGGGGTGGCCATGGTTCCAGGGAGCCTATTTCATTTTGAAAACGCCACATGTCGATGTGTCCAAAACGATTTTTTCCCCAAGATTTCCAATTTGGGGGGAACTTTGAAAAATTTGGAACAAAACCAAATTCTGAAATACCCAATTATCCCACAATCCAGCCATTCCTAGTTTGGGCCAACTCTACTTACANCTCCCCCCCCCCCCCCCCGCCAAGATTTCTTTGTACAACTCCACTTTCACTTCTTTCTGTTGTCAGGGAAAAGGAGAGCAAAGAACGTTTTGGTTAAAAGGAAAAGCTGACCTTCACTTGGCTCTCCCAGAGTTCAGTGACAAATTGTGAGGCCGTTTGAAGGAAACTTTGCAGGTAAGACCGTGATCAGGTTTCCGTAGGGAAGGGTGTTAAATCCGTATGCTGATAATGCAGTTATACAGGTCAAGGACTGGAGGAGTGATCTAACATGTGGGTCTATTGACGCTACTAGGCATGGGATTGCCTCGTAGGAGGTATGTTTGTGCTGCAGCTGGGAGCGTTCCCAGTCCAGGTAGACAGGCATGCACTAGTTCTGCTTGAGCTAGCAAGCTAAGAATACCAGCACATCACGGGCTAGACACCAGAGTACAAGCCCACCTGACCCCCTCGATCCATACTCGGGTGGCTAGCCCGTGCTATACTGTCCACACATGCTAGTTTTAGCATGCTACCTTGAGCAAAGCAGGTGTTTGTCTGTCTGCTTGTGCTGGGAGACATGCAGTGTAGACGTAGCCTTATTGAAATCTAGGAGATTTTGGAGTCGTTAACTTGACTCCTCAGGTGGTTTATATCAGTGTGGCTCCATTGAGTGCAGTGGAGTTACGCTGTTCAGGATCTGACCCTATTGTGTGTTATCCAAATATTCTCGTTCCAGCATGACAGTCTGAGTTCAACAGAGGCACGGCGGTGTAATGGCATCGTGGTTCACGAGGACTGTGAATATGAGATGGGATTATCACTTACAATAACATTTTCAAGCCACACTGTTTTGGTTGTTCAATCTGAAAACAGCAGGTTATTCCTTGCCCATTAACTCCTAGACTCACTTGAAACTCAATCCACCTGGGATCTATGCTGGCATAGAAGTGTAACCAAGTGTTTCGTGTGTGTTACGCACCCCACCACCACGTGGCCAATCCGCACAGCATCTGAGTCTCTTAAAGCTCCCAATTATAAGCCAGTACTTAAACTCAAGATATAAATGTTCTGGAGCTCCCTGGCTCAATCCCTGGTCATGACCAAAATGGCAGTTGTCACAGATGCACATGAAGAAATCTCCATTAAAGCCAATGGGAAGTTCTAAAAATCAATGGTAGGATATGACCTTTGGTACATAAGAAATAGAGGGAATTAAACTGGTCTTTGCACCACATTATAGCATATTCACTGGGTAAATTTCAATTCTGTCATAAACGGATGACATAAGTCAGGTCTATATGAGCAATTCATTTGGCCTACAGTCTTTCCCCTATGAGGATTATTTGGCTTGTTACATTAAAACTTTTGCAAATCCTATATCTACCCACAGGAGATGCCCTTTCAAAGCAGATGCAGTTCTATATCTTCCTATTTATGTTCCCTTACTAGTTGATGAGAAGACAAGACAGAGAGTATGTTGCAATGCTATGCAGTGTAGTCTTTAAGAGGTGAGAGAAACATCTTCACCACTTGTAAGTTGATAATGCATTAATATGCATAGCCCACCAAAAACATCCTGGAAACAGAAAGCATGTTATGCATTTCAAAAGCTTTATATAATTAGGAAGCAAAAAGATCAGGAAACATTTGCACCGTTGTGCTGTGGCCCATCAAGAATTTGGAGACTGGCATTTTTCTTTTCAAGATATTTTTGCCTTTTGGTTGAGATGTAAAACCCAAAGGGCCAGTTTTTCTGGTCTGCAAAGGCCTTTTTGCGTGGGACGGATGGCTGCAAGGGACCATAAAACTAGAGCATGCCAGTGAAGAATCCACCCTGTTCAGGATAATTCTCTACTGGTGTGCACCAGCCTTCCCCTCCCACCCAGAGTAAGGGGAATGAGAGAATGTGGGTGAGATGGGTGCGAGGAAGAGGCATAGCAAAGCAGAGCTCTGCTACACCCAATCCTCTTCTGGTGTAAGGCCCATTATACCAAGCACAGGCAGCCCGGAAATGAGGGAGCCATTGCAACTGTTAATCTCCATGATGGCTGAGTACAGCTCAGAGAATGAAGAATTAGGACCACCCTAAATTCCTAGGCTAGGTGGCTATGCACGGTTATGCCACATTCCAACCAAGGGCAGACGGAGATGAAATAATTCTTACAACGTGTTAAGAGCCCAGTCCTGAAGTGCTGATGTGGACAAACCTTTCTTAACTTCAGTGAGCAAAACTCCCACACCCGGACTGCAGAATGGGAGCTACAGTTTTTGAATCCGTTTGTAAAACATTTTGGGATCCTTCTGGAAGAAAGTCACTGTCACAAGATGGGCTGGCCCTTTAAGGGATTTGGACTCAGCCCTGTCATTAGGACCCTGGTGATGAGTTTGGGCTTCAGCCAATGGTTGGGTCAGGTGACCAGGCATCATGTGATGGTAGCCCGTTGGCAGGGCTTCCTATAAGAGAGAGCCTGTTCCCTCAGAGAGAGGGAGGCCAGGAGCTAGGACAGACCTGGGAGAGGGCCCTCCAGACAAACCCAGAGGGGACCTGGCAGAGGTGCCCTGCTCAAAGGGATGCGGGGAGCTGAGAGAGAGAGAGCTGAGGTCCAAACCTCTGATATAAGGGGATCTGGGGAGAGAGGCCTGCGGGGATCTGGGGAGAGAGACCAAGGAAAAGGGCTTCCCTCATCAGCGAGAGGAAAAGGCCTGGCTGGAACAACCTGCAGTTAGCGGCAGGAGCAGAAACCGTAAGAGATGTAACAGCTGTCAAAGGAAGAGCCTTGAGGAAACACTAGGCAGGAGGAGCTGGGTTTTTGGAAAGAAGCCCAGCGAGGGGCTTAAGATTGGCCTGCTAAACCCAAGGTTGTGAGTTCAATCCTTGAGGGGGCTGTTTAGGGATCTGGGGCAAAAATCTGTCTGGGGATTAGTCCTGCTTTGAGCAGGGGATTGGACTAGATGACCTCCTGAGGTCCCTTCCAATCCTGATATTCTATTCTAAACTGGAGTGGGGAGACAAGAGAAAGACTTGTTTTAGCTGCTATTATACATGTTGCTTTTTTATAATTGTGGTGATGTCTTAATAAACCCAGACCCCAAGAAGGGGTATTAGACTCACTGGGTGCAGTTTTTGAGAAACCCAAGAAGGGGAAACTGAGTCAGCAGCAGGGTTCCATGCTGGATCAGGCCTGACCCTGTTACAGTCACCCATATAAAAGAAGTCCTCATCTCCTCTGCACTGAAAATTGAATCGTATTGTGCTACTTCTCCCCGTGTTCTTGTGTGCTACTTCTCCCCGTGTTCTTGACACTTTGGATGACCATCACCTTCTCGTTGCAGTAGGAGGAACTCGTTGCTGGGGATATTGAACACAATATAAACTGAGGCCATTTGACTGCAACATGGAATGAATGGAAGACTAATATCGTAGTTCAAACATTGCACTGATGAATGCAGAGACCTTCAGAACTAGAGTTCAGGACAAATGTCTTCCTGCCCCACCACCCACAGCAGACCCCCGTCTTCTCTCATCTTGGAAGGTGATCTCTCGTAAAAGTGAAATAGATTGTTGTGACCAACATGGGCTAAAATCTCTCACCACCAGCCACATTCCAGAATGAACCCTCAGATACTAGTAACGTAAACAGCAATTAAATGGGGGAAATTAACAACCCTGTGCAGTATGGAGATGAGCAAAATGAAGGTTAAGTGCACTTTCACTTCTCTGCATTACAGGCCCCATTAAATAATGTTACAGGTCTTTCCCTTGTAGGTCAGAACACTCCTGGATTCCCTGGGAATAGCAGCTGGGTCGCCGCTGCAGCCTCCAGACTGGTTGAGTTGCCCCCTTTGGGATAGGGACTGCCTTGGCTGAAACCTCCTAAGGATCTGTATACCCAGTCACAAGCCCAAAGCCAAATCACTTCTGAACTTTGGGGATCCAAGTTTGGATCAGGATCCAAACTTCGTAGCTTGTGTTATGACCACTTGCAGCTGGTTGCGTGGGCTCAATCGGGAGCGGTGTAATATCAGCTGGGCGGGATGGCACTTAGACGCTTGGTTCCACGACGGGCAGGGACTGTGGGAATTCTGTGGCGCACTCAGCTCCTGGGAACACCTGGGTGCGAGATTCACCTTGGTGCAAAATAATAGCTGCTGTATAGTCAGTAGCGGCATTAATGAACCTATGAAGGGAGCTCAGTTCAGACATCGTACACAGGAGTTGTGATACCAGACCTCTGATACAGGGATAGATAACCAACGTAGACCAAAGAACCTGCCTTTGGTGAAGGTGCAGGGTAGACCCCAGAGCCAATACTGTCTAACCTTCACATTTCATGACATGAGCACGTTAATCCCTTCCGGCATGGACAGGCGGAAAGCTTTCGGCAAGAAAGCAGCTGGGAGGAGCTGCTGGAAACCTAAGTGTTAGGGGAGGTGAGCAAATAAAGAATGAAAAAAGCCGCGTGAAACTTTTTTTGAGTCAAGATGCCCTGTGAATCTCTGAAACATTCAACAGGATCTGCTGTAGTCTAGGAAATATCTCAAAGCAGGAGCATCTCATTGAAATGTCTTCTCATGGGCAGTTTTAATGATGTGAACAGGCCTAAGTGAGGAAATCCATCCACCTAGTGTAAACCCAACCGAGCTAGAACAATTTGTCTGGAGAGTGTGCACTGTAGGCTCAAAAGGCTAAATACAGTCTGATCTGATACTATTATGTCAGAGGTCATCATGGTGGATTCTGTTTGTCACTTATTTCAGCTAATAGGAATCCTTGCTTCAAGCTACTTATAAATTAAACTACCTATATTAGCCGCCTTACACCTATTTAGGCAAATGGTGCCCAGAGTGAGAGAGAGCCTATGCAGAATTTGAGAATAGTGGATCTACAGTATCAGCTCTGAATACTCTAGCAAGGAATAAGAAGGACAATAAGTTTGAAATGTATTTTACTAGAATTACTTCAGGGTCCCCCTCCTCCCCCCGCATTAGCATTAGCGGTGTTGACTTTCATGTGCTGCCATAGTTTATGTAGTAGGTTAACACTGAAATTGTATGTTGTTTTTGTACAGTGGTTAAGTACTATATGTGCAATGTCAAATGATGAATTATTAACTATCGTTGTTATTAATTATATAATTCTGGTAGCACCTAGCGGCCTCAACCAGGGCATGGGCCCCATTGTGTATGGTTACATAGTTCATGACTGCCCCTGCCCCAAAGAGCCTAGAGTCAGAGAAGGTGTATCAAACAGGTGCAGCTGGGAGGGAGTGGGAAGGAAGACTGGAGGAACCATAACGGGATCTTATAGCATCAGTAGCAATGATCCCAGTAAATGAAATGGAGAAAAGGCAAGCACAATAAAATGGTAGCTTGAAAAGGATGCAAGTCTTACAGGATTTAGCAGGGCTCAAAGAGGGACAGCATTGTTACATAGCTAACAAAGAACAGACAGAGTTGGGATAGTTAATGCAAACAAAGTGCATTGGAAAGGAGATAGAACCTGATGCCTCAGGCTTTAAACCAAACTTGATTAGGATAAAACTGGCATGTGAGGCAGATTACCCCATCTCTCTACCACGGGGCTTTTTTGCACTTTTGTGTGAAGCATCTGGTGCTAGCCACTGCTGGAGACAGGATACCGGACTAGGTGGATCTCAGGTCTGATCCAGTCCGGTATTGTCTATGTTCCTGTTTTAGTTTTGTATTTTCTGTACTGTAGGTATAGATATGTGTACTGCTGGCACTGGGATTAATAGGGGCAAATAAAAACTGATTATACCTACTGTATTCATCTTAGTCTCTTTTACCATAGATACATAAAAGTTTGATGGAAAGACCTATCCATCTCCTGGCCCACTGGAAGAATGTTCCTTTCTGGACATTTTCAAGTGTTTTGTCCAGTCTGGTTTCAAATGTGTCAACCAATGGACCTTCCATCACTTCCCATAAGACACTATTCTACAGCCCAACACATCTCGCTCCCGGGAAATGGTCATGTCTCCCTCTAGTGGGAGGCCCCGGAGGTGATAAAATCCTGCCACCTACTGACAGCTAAGAATTGTGGCTACTATTATAATTTGTATTGTGATAGTATCTCGGGGCCCCAACGGAGATCAGGGCCCCATTGTACGAGCTGCTGTTTGAACACGGCAGTCAGGAGGTGCTTTTGCGGCAGCTGTAGAACAAACCGGAGCTAGATTTGCTTGCGCTAGCTCGCTCAACCAAAGCAACGTAGCAGTATAGCCCCCCAGTTACAAGTCTGCCTGGAACCCTCCATATGTAGGAGCGGCTAGCCCCAGGCTGCCACTCCACGGCTATTTTTAGCGAGCTAGCTTGATCACGTCTCACTTGGGTATGCCTACATGTGCTGCCATCACACCTTCTGATTGGCTATCCGTAGTGAGAGAGAGTCCCCGCCCCAAGGAGCTTGCACTTTAAATACTTCTCTAGTTCAAGGGGTGAGGATTTGTGCCTTTTGTGCTGCTGATCATGCACGTGACCCTGGCCGACAACAGTGGTGTCTGTACATATGGAGCCGTGCTAGATTATATTGATCTGCTTCTCCTCAGAGTCCGTTTTTATGGCTAACATAGTTCTAGGTGCAAGTTAATGCAATATTTCCCGTTGTGTGGTGCTCAGACCCCTGGTGGACACAAAGGGGTAGGTAGAGGAAGGGAGGTGCACGAGATGTGCGAGGGCTCAGTTCTGTCTGGTGCTGAGCATTTGGGCCTGATCCTGATACTTATGTACATGAATAATCCTATTGACTTCAGTGGGACAGCTCATGTGCTTAAAGTGCTTCACTGGATCATGGCTGAGTACTCAGCACCTTGCCGGATCGAGTCCTAAACTGAGCTGGGGAAATCTTTAACAAGACCCAGTGGAAGGGGGCTACAACTGGTGGGCTTTTTGTTTGTTCGTTTGTTTCTGAAGGGGGCTCAGCTTTGGGAAGTGCTGAGTTAGCATGTCCCTGTGTTTCTTACATAATAGAAACAAGCACTGTGTCACACCACACCCGTTCAAAGGGGAGAAGTGAACAGCACGTGTAAGCCCTTGCCGTTCACTTTTATAACATAACTGCAGAGACTGGGGAAAGAAAAATCAGCGTCATTATTTCCCATTATTATAGAAACAAAAATCAAGCCATGTTTTATTTATTTTTCCTGTAAAACAATACAGTTTCCCCTACCCCCGTGAGTAAAATAAACATTGTTTTAAGTAGTAAAGTACAGTTACAAAGTGTGTTTGGCGGGGGGAGGAGGGGAGGGGAATGTGTTAAGAACTGCAGCTGCGCTGTGTCTCACAGTAAAACAGCACAGATTCCAAGCATGAAGATTAGATGATTGAGAATAACTGCAAGGAAATCACAAAGAGTAAGGTAAGTTCTCAGCTGAAACCTTCAGATGTCTTACATTAAATTCTGTTTAGGTTTTTATCCTGTGCCCAGCACGTTGGCATCTGAGCTCCCTAAAGTGACGCGGTCCGTGTGTTAGGCTTAATATTTAGATTTTGAAATGTGGTTTACAAATCCAACCAGGAATAGAAATGTTTTGTGGCATTTTTTGTAACTTAGTGAAAACGTGGGTTTGTTTCTGCATTTGAACATTCTTCTGCAGTGATGGAAATCCCCAAACACAGCAGCATAGGGCTAGTGCATGAAAATAAGAGTGAAACTGACACTAGACAGAAAGGGCAACTGACAGGTCTAGTTTCACTGTCCAAGGTACCTCAAGTGCCAAAAACAGAAACAAGCCACATAAATGTTGCAAAATAAAAATTGATGTTGAAAATTCTTTCTTCTGTAGGAACTCTGTTTGCTCTGAGTAGATTTACAAGTTTTTAAAAAAGCATAGGGGATCGATATGGACAGTTGCTTTCTGGGATGGGCATTTTTGGTGTCTTATTTTGCTCTTTACCTGAGAAGTTGTAGTGACCGGATAAACCTCCGCCTGTATAATATTAGAAAAGAGAACAATTGGATGGCATCGTTGAAAGGAAAGCAAAATCCAGCAGTGTGATTAGGGGGAACAGAACAGATAACATGCAGTAAGTATGTCACATTTTGTTAAGTATTTTCTCTCATGGCTTTAACATCTCCGCTGTGAACTTCATGCTGAACAGGACTAATCCTCCTCCCGTCTCCAGGGCCTAATTCTCCTCTTGCTTATATTGATGTAAGTGTGCATATAGAACAAGAGCACTGAAGTCGGTGAAGGTACACCAGGGTAAGTGAGAGGAGAATTCTCATTTACACTAAAGGCTTCTTTATACCACTCAGGTAGCATAAAGGGGCTGTAAAGTTGGTGTTGATTTAATTGCCACCTTGGGGTAAAGGGCCACTAGTGTAAATGAGAATTAGGCCCATAGTGTTCAAAGAATCCGCACCAAAAGACTTGCACGTGAGGGCTGGATCCTACAGTCCTAAGAGTGCTAACTTCTGGGCCCTCCTCCAAGGAGAAGTAGGCACAGGTGGACAGACGTGATGGGTTTGAGCTACATTTGTGTGTGTGTGCTGGGGAGGGGGGATATTAATTAATATTATAATATAATTAATATATGGAGATATACCTATCTCATAGAGCTGGAAGGGACCCTGAAGGGTCATTGAGTCCAGCCCCCTGCCTTCACTAGCAGGACCAATTTTGCCCCAGATCCCTAGGTGGCCCCCTCAAGGATTGAACTCACAACCCTAGGTTTAGTGGGCCAATGCTCAAACCACTGAGCTATCCCTCCCCCCCAATTGCTGGGAGGAGCGGCCAGTGGATCCACAGTTGTCCAGATCCACCAGCCAAAGAGGCGTATTCATAGAAACACCTGCAGCGCAGCTTCACTGGCACCCAGCAGACTTAGGGGAGAATCCCTGCATGCAGCCCCTTAACCCAGGCTGCATGTGTATTTCAGGACTATAGTCGCTGAACTCCATGGTCGCTTTATCTATGGAGGGACTTCGGAATCGGTTGTAGCAAAATTCAAACTCTTCCAAGTAACCACCAAAGATTGTTATTTAACTGCTGCTAATCTTCCCCATTCTCTGTCTAGGGACAAATGTATATGGAAGCAGTACCTCTCCCTCTTACTGCCATCCCTGCCGGAGAATGACTGACTGTTCCCATATGTGACACTTTGTAAGAGAGAGAAACTCTTTTCCAAATAGAAAACATCCACACTTACTGTGCACTGCAAATTCTGCCGCTAGAACTCCTCCGGTTTGTTCGGTGCGTCGTTTTCGTTTTTCACATGGCTCAAAAGAACAGACAGTCATTGATTTAAAAAAAAGCAACCCTGCAGTTTTCCTTTGTTAGAAAATGAAATCTCGGTCTGTCCCTGTATTTTGCATTTTAAAATGAAACCTGACAGACTCCAATTACTAGCTCCTTGTGTCACTCCTGGGAGGGGTAGAGCAGGAACAACACTCACTTTTCATTGAGAATCCCTGTTACATATTTTCTGAGAATCCGGGAGTGGACTCAAATGGGCCATAGGCAGCAGTCCTTAAAAAATGACCTTCAAATTAATTTGCTGCTACTTTAAGGTGCTGAAATGACAGCTGCCATCAAAACCCATGTCTTGTATCTAACCACAGATTTGGACAACCTGCCCTCTCCACAATAGCTTAGAGAAACCCCCTTTAGAGGGGAAAGCAGGGTTGATCCCCATGTGTTCAATCCTTGGCCGTTCTATAAGGTGATCACTGAGGATACTGCTATGGTTATTGCCAGCTGAGATTCCTGTCCACTGGGGAATGGCCTGAGACCACCAAATTCATTCCTCATAGACCACCAAATATGTAGCATCGTGCCTTCTGTCACTACTGGTCTTGGAACCAGTGCACCACAGCCTAAGTGATCCTGCCTGTTCCCTGGCCCTTCCAGATCGCATAACTTGTTTATTTTGACACCAGATGCACATGGTAACTTTGGTTTCCAGAAAAATACATTGCTTGAAACCCCAGAGCCACCACCTTGATTCAAGCTTATCTGCGGGAGACAGGCTGTGGGGCTTCCTGGTCAGAATGGGCTCCCTGGTCAGCTGTTAGACTGCTGGAACTCTTTGTGTCTGCCAATGAAACAATCCCCATCCTACACCCTCAGGTCGTCTGCAGAAGATTTGTGGCAGCTGAACCCCGATAATGGGAATACTTGGAAATTCTGCAAACACCAGCTTGGCTCTCTGTCAGGTTCCATTCCAGGCCCAGGGATTCAGGGGGCTTGGTTTGCTTTATTTTCATAAATGATTTTGTTCACTTCTGGCTCCATGTGATAAGTGGGACATCCAGGAGGACTGGTAGGAGACTGTTTCCTGGCCTTAGTTACATGTCATGGGTCAGGGCTACAAAAGTTTCATAGAGCTGGTTGGAAAAAACAGTGAACATTTTTTGAAAAACACGTGTGCTTTTTGTTTTCTTTTACTGTTTCTTTCAAAATTGTGATAGTTTTTTTCACTCAGCTCTGTTGATGGTGGAAAATCCTGAAAAAAATTCTATAAAATCTTTCACTGAACTTTTTCCATAAAAAAAACCCCAACTGAATTTGCACCAAAACCTTTAATCAAACTTGAAATGCAGACATCAGCCTACTCAATATAGGGACAGTTATGTGCTGACTCCAGCGGCTACTCTTACAAGTGCATTGCTTTGGCTCCCTCTAGTGGACAGAACATAACCATGAAGAAACTTCTCTTGAGAGCAAAGAAACAGACCAGACCCCCAGATTCCAAACACTTGACTGGGGGCTGACGACCCTGGATCTGAATTTTGTAGCTTGGGCCCATCTCTAATGCTTAGCAGAAGGACTTACCACAGGGCAGGAAAACTTTTCACTGTCACATACGTGTGTCTCACAGTGCAGCCAGACTTTGGACAGTTTGGGGATGTTTTGGAACCGGAAAGCATTGAACTGGAAGGTGGCCCGGCTGTTTTTCCCATTTTCGTGCACTAAGATAGAGTTGTCCGTCGCGCACCTAGATTGCACATTGAAAAGTGTCATGAGAACAGAAACAGCTACAAGGCCTAACAGCCCTAGATTTCTGATGCTCTGCTTTCTTTAGCCTCCTCCGAATAGCAGTATCAGGATACTCCCTTTGACTGAGACTGAAGTGAGACAGGCATTCATAATGCTCTGCTTGAGCCCATCTTGATAGTCATTCTACTCTTAGCTGCACCATTATGACACGTAGGGGAATATATGGGTTGCTTGGGTGTCTGTGAAAACAGAATGTGATCCCCTCCATACAGCTTCTTCATGCAACCTTCTTACTTTTGGCATCCTTGGATGATTTTACAAACATTGGAGGGACAACACAGTCCTCTAGGTAACAAGCTATTACCTATTAATCTGTCCTGGACTATGTGCCTCTGTACCATAACTCCTAGGCTGCTACTCAAACCGCAAGACCAATCCCTCTTGTGCACACTTTGTATGACTGTAGACCCTAATATCATGCTTTGCCAACCAGAACAAACATGACCTAAAAACACCCAACTTAATATTCACGTAATCCATCCAAGTAACACATCGTTTGGCCTCACTCATACAATTACCTACCCTTTTGTGATCAGTGGCCACTGGATTTGGTAGAAATACTCGGATGAAGGAGTTGCCCAGCAGTTGTTCAGAACTACTTTAAACCTGAGAGGAAACCAACCAATACGCCAACATCAGCAACAAACTATCTGTCAGCAACCGTTCCCAGTTGTAAATCAATACGTTTCATACCTGTTACTTAACCCCTTGGCTTCCACTCCAGCAAATACATCTGAACCAATTTCTGAGGTTTCAACGACAAAGGGAGCTTCTTTTTTACTTGAAAACTTGGCATTCTTTGAGAGAAAGAGGCAGCGTGCATTAATAACACCACCAAAGCAAAGCCGTGATTATGTAATAAAGCCAAGCACAGAAAAATGGAGTTCAGAAGTCTGGATTCCCTTGCTCAGGGGTGCTCTGATATGGGATCAGACACTATTAGCTTTACATATCACTATATCCATCCATCTTTGCTGACAGCATTTCCCCCATAATGTCAGATCACAACAGTCACTAACATGATTAAGGCTTAAATTGCCAAGTCGAGTTGCAGGAGGGCTCAGGAAACCATCTTCCTTTGGTCAAGAAAGGGGCTAGCCGGCTCCCTTATGTTTATGTCCAGCAAGAAAGAAGAGGCTTCTGCAAAAGACAGTCTGAGTGTGTTTTGTTGAACTGACAAGGTTTGCATGCTGACGGCCATGGGACCCTGAGCCTCATAGCTTCTCATTGCACCGTAGCAAAACAAAGCTAGTAAGAGACTGAAACTGTGTAAACAAAAGTGTACAGTTCAAAGTGCTATCTGTCTGGTTACATAGATAGATACACAGCCCCAAAGCTCCACAGAGCCATTTTTCATCTGTTTCTTCCCTCGCTTTGTTTCCTAACTTTCTCATTCTCTAGCACTGTTTTTGTCACATTCCTCTGGACAAAAAAAAGCCTAGAGACATTACAGCTGTCTCTTGTAGCCATACCTTTGAAATATCCAATAGGCTGCCTGTATTGAACTTAAACCTAAAGACTGTACCTAGGCTAACAACCATGGGATGGCCCGTGACATTAAGAACTCTACATTGGTTTATAATTGCTTAGACTTGTTGCAGAATGGACACGGATGTGTCAATCCTCACAGGCTCTATGACACTCCCTGCCTGCAGAGATGGCCAAGAGAAGGAGGTGAGGGACGAAGGATAAGAACACCATACTTATGGCTGGGATGGAATGAATCCTGCCTGCCTGACTCTGTGGCTGAGGAAATGCATCACGGTACAAAGTTCCTGCTGCTACCTAGTCCCTTGAAAGTGCTGGTAGGAGGTGGAGGCAGAAGTGTCCGTTTAAAGGACGGGGGAACTCCTACTCCAGTGTGAGCTGCCCAGGAGCGGCCGGAAGAATTCGGAGTCAGGCAAAATCCCTCCTGCAGTGAACCGCTGAAGTGCCCACCCCTGCCCCCTGGTGTCAAGTACACTCGCTCCACCACATCTGCTGCATTGGCCTCGTCCCAGTAGCAACCTATTGACATGGTTTTTTTTTTGTAAAACAGCAGGTGCTTTCTATTTGGAGGGCCCTGGCACATTCCTCAGGGTTTAAGACTTGGAAGGGAAAATGTAGGGCTCCATGCTGCCCTCTGCTGGGAGAAAGCAGAATTTTCTACAGCCTTTTTTTACAACCCAAGGTAATGTTAACCATCCTGAAGACACCGGGGAAGGTATTTGTTATCTTTGGCCTGAGGTGATTAACATATTTGAAGGCCTGAGACAGCCACAAGCCTAACTCAACATGTTGTTTTAAGATGCCAGCATAGATACTATGACACGCTCTGCCAAGAAACACAAGGAACCTCTAAGTAATGCTGAAGCTACAAGTGGTTTGAGCATCATTAATCCTAACCCTGCAATGAGCTGCACTCGTGAAGCTGGTTTTCCTGACCTGTACCACTTGACATTGATTTTTCTATTAGTTTCTTCCCCCGGTTTGTTTATTTCATTATGACTTTCATAGGTGCCCACACCAAATTGTGCGGGTGAAAATGTTGATGTGGGCATGTTGTTACTGAGTCTGTGTGCACAAAGGGCCATCAAAGTAGTTGTGTGCAAATGGTTCTAAAACTCAAGCCCCTTATGCTTTTTAGTTTCATTCTGAGCCATTTGGCATCACCATGAGAGCAATTAGCAGAGGTGGGAGGATCCGTTTAGTGAGAAAGCAATATTATGCCCCAAACTGGAGCTGTTTGAATAGTACAAAGAATGGAGCTGATTGCAAAACCATTTCCATCCTGCAGGACATGTTGATATTTTCTTTTCATCTTGAATTAGGGTGAAAATGAAGTATCAAAGTTTTTCACTGAATGAAAAGTTCCCCCCAAAATTTTTTTTGGAAATGTTCTGTTTCAATCCAAACATAATGTTATTTCCTTTCTGCTCAATGTTAATCTATGAGCTGCTGCAGTGCCCCCATGGGGATTGTAGCTCTGAGTCCCTCATTCCATTATTCTTCCCTATGGGCCCTCTGCTCTGTACAGAGTATGTCCCCCCCAAACTATAATCTGGTCTAACCCTGCTCTATGATGCACTACAATAGCTGTAAGAACCTGCCATGCTAGAACCTGGGGGTTCTGGGTCACTGATGCCATCGCATCACCACAGGAGGCTTAGGAGGACCCTGTGATGCTGGTAGAGTGACCAGATGTTCCGATTTTATAGGGACAGTCCCGATTTTTGGGTCTTTTTCTTATATAGGCTCCTATTACCCCCACCACCACCATCCCGATTTTTCACATTTCCTGTCTGGTCACCCTAGATGCTGGGCTCACTAGGAGGTAACGCCCAGCAGGACTTGAGTGGCAGCTCCTTGCAGCCCACTGACTGTCTGGACTGGCACCAGTACTTAAGCCAGGAAGCCATTACAGGGAGCTGTCTAAGAAACAACATAGACTGCCTGCCTGCCTCTGCTTCAGACCCTGCGTGTAAGAGACCTGAGACTCCGGCTTCTGACTCTGCCTGTCTCCTGACACCTGTCTCTTGCTTTGCCGTCTGGCCTGTCTTGGACTCTGGCTTTCTGGGACCCGACTGGGCCTGACTCCCGCTCTGACCACTAAGTCTGACCACTCTGGTTGTGACAGTAGCTCAGCAATGAGGAGAAAAGAAACTGCACTGTCTCATGAGAGAGTGAGTCTGGCTTGGAAGCTGGGCCCACTTGGGCAAATGGGGGCATGAGTGACCTGGAACTACAACTCCCATGAGGCACCATGGCAGCTATTTTGGGGCTGATGGAAAATTCCACCAAAAACTGAGCTTTTTCCCATTTTCTAAAGAGAAAATGTTTTGTTCAGAATATTTTGAGCAGCCCTAACAAAGTAGTGATTCCCTTATGTTTTGCCAATACATGTCATGAGTTAGCTCCACACTTATTCATAGTGGTCATTATTTGCGGTCTGTGAGTACTCAAGGAGGACTATTGGCTGTTTGTGACTCCTCCTTGGAGCCTCAAGAATTTTAGTTCAAATAATTAACTTGGCTAAAGAAGAGACTGGAAATACCTTGTTCATTCTCCATCATTTGTTATTCTGCCATCATTCAGCCAGGAACTAGCAACAGTACTGTGGCACTTAACAGATCAGTCACACACCACAAATAACGAACATAAGCAGGGACCAATGCCTTTGGTTGTTGGGTCCCTAAAACCAGCGGGGATGGGGAAGATTCCACGGGTACTGGATTTAGGGTATGTATAGGGGAAGATTCCATCTATCCAAGCCCTGCAGAGGATCCATATGCAAAGCCTCCCCATAGCCCGGCCTCAGGATTTGGCTCCATATCATTACTAGTCATTAGTGTTGCGTTTTAGTCATGTAAAATCTAGGCTACTGGGCTACCCTCCACTTACCCTGTGATTTGATGGAAATAGATTCCGGGGTTGGTTGCTGCTCTGCCAATACAGACAGACCCCCCTTCTACCCCCGAAAAGGTGGTAGAACTTTAAAAGAAAATCTTGCTGGCATGGGGCAAACTTTGGAAATCAAATCCAGTGTGAACTAAAGATCTCAGGGGAACACTAAACAGCCAGCTCATCAGAGAACAGCTAAGCAAATTTCAGGAGGAATGAAAGGGGCTTCTATATTTAGTGAGACTGGAGGATTGCAGCAGTGTCTGTGGATTCACACTGTTCTTTGTTCAGGCTAGAAGCAACGTTTGGCTGTTTCTTCTGACACCAATCAAATCTGTAACCATGCAAGAGAGAAACACGCCTCTAGTCAGCGAAATCTGTGCCACAAAGGGACATTGCGTGTTTTTAAAATGGTATATGAGCTACTCTGTTCCATCTAGATTGAGCCTTATTAATTTATTAGAAATAAGGACCCCCTATAAATCCCATGTTAATTATCTGCTACATAGTGACAGTGTGCTCAGTACCGTACAAAACAGAGGATATGTGCTCCTTTCCCCATGGCTCTTATGGCTGGATTCCCTTCTCATGGACGCTGGTGGAAATATGGAACGGCTCCCATGAAGTGAGTGAACTCACTCCAGTGTGCTCTGACAGGCTCTGACAGACTAAATACCGGATGACAAGGAGAACTTACAGAGTAGAAGTTGAGGGATAATTGACTTTCAAATGACCCGGAGCTCCCGTTCTTCACATGGACTGTCGCCACTCTAGAAAATTGAGAAAATGTCGTATGACTGAAACATATGCTATTGATAATGGAGCCAGCCCCGTGCTGAAAACGGGGGAGTCCGTTCCTCCTGGTGGAGTTACCTTTGGTCGAAGGCAGCCTGGTTGACCAAGTAGTTTGCATGGTAAGTGCAGGTGAACGAGTAATTCACAGGCTGGCTCTTCACAATGACCGAGCTGTCGTTGGAGACGATGGAGTTGTAGAAGTGATAGATAGGGTTTTTAAACTGCAGTTGGGGGGACAAAGAGAGAAATGCTGGCAGTGAGAATTGGATGCAAACAGGGACCTCTGCCTGACGTTTGAAACAGGAAAAGGCAGTTCTCGTGTCGTAAATGACCAGCAAAACAGTCTGTTCTGGTTCTTTATGCATTTGTGTTACAGTAGAGCCTTGAGGCCCCATTTGCCGAGAGCTGGGCACACAAGTAATGAAAACTGTAATGTTAGTACATGCACAAATAGATGAATTGCACGTGGACCTAACCCCATGTGCATTTTGGCTGTGCCAGGGCTGCAGGACCATCTGACTTCTCACCTAAGTGTCAGTGATCCATGATATTGAAAAGCACTAGAGCCTTTGACACATCGTCAGAGATTACATCCTTTCTGCCTCAGTTACAGCACATATAGCCTGACCCAAAGAACATTCATGGACATGGGAATCTTTCCACTGACTTCAGTGGGCTTTGGAATGGGCCCGTGCGGTACAAAGTAGCTGCCAACTCTTGGGAAGTGAATTTTTGCCCATGACGTACTTACCTCTGATTGAGTTCCGCAGTAGGACTTGTTTTTGGGCGATAAATCTGGAATCGTGAATTGGTAGTATCCCGAATCATGGACCCCATTGTAGCAAACGCCTCCAAGAGCCAATTGATTAACCTCCCATCCATAGGGACATTCGGGAATGTTTGTAATGATGGTTTTAGGATAGCAATACACCAAAATGATGTCTAAAAGGAAAAAATACAGGTATTCTAAGTTGCATTTTCCTGCTGAGACTGATCTAGATCTGAACTTTGTGGGTAGTGTTTGCATCTGGAGTTTACATTTGGACCTGCCTTTACCTCAAACTGGATTAAGGATCTGATCCAGGACCATTGATGTCAATGGAAGTTTATCTACTAACTTTAAAGGAAGCCTGTTTGAGGCCTATGTGAGTTTGGCATTTGAATCCCATTGGATTTATATCTATTGGGATTTGCCTGGCTAAACCCCTTTAAGTCTCTTTGAAAATCCAATCCACTAGCGTAAATCTATAGAACAAACCATAATAATCTAAATTCCTTGGGTGAAATTCTGTCCCCATTGGAGTCTGGGGGAGTTTTGCCTTTGAGTTCAGAGGGGCCAGAATTTCACCCTTTGTGTAAATTTTATTAAAATTAGAATAGCTAATCAAAGAACAAAGAAAAAATGAAGTGAAATTGTACTATAATGAAATTTCTCAGATTAGGGTACGTTAATGTTATGGGCCCAGATCTTTAGCTGGTATCAATTAGCATATCACCATTGACGTCACTGAAAATAACCTGGGCAAGTGTGTTTGTTGTCTTCAGTAGACCTACATCTATTCAGAGCAGCTTTAGATCCAGGCCATACTATTACTAAAAGTTCGTATATTAATACCCATCGCTGTAGATACAGTGCCAATGTAAACATAATTGTCACAATTTTCAAGCCAAAATGCAGTGTGCAAAAGATGAAACAAACAGACCAACCTTTTTAATAATGATCAGTACAGAGACATGAACATGAACTTGAACATGAAGATGAAGTACAGATATTACACATCACAGCTATAGGTTTGCTTACTTGGTCTTGCGGGGATAGTGTGTCTTATTTACATGGAATCAGGTTGCATGAATTTGAATATATAAAAAGTAAAAGCAGCCTAAACACTAGTGGGCTGAAAATTGAAATTAGACAGCCCGTTACAGAAACAACACATTGTTTAAAAAAAACCCAAAACCAAAGAACACAGCTGCTTATGGGATACATAGGGCTTGATCCTGAATTCACTGCATATCCACAGGCTTTGCTTTGAGTTGTGGGTGCTCAAGGAAGACAGGATTGAGAATGTAGTTGTGGAGACATTAATCATTTCCACTTTTTTTAAATCCATGAACTTTCAAAACTCCCAGCCTGATCCTCCCTGTAACTGCGCTCTGATCCTGCACCCACCCACACAAGTAACTTTGCACACATTAGTAGGCCTACTGTGGGACTGCTCACATGAGTAAAGCTCCTTACTCATGAGCATCTGTTAAAATTCATCAATAGCTCATAGAAATGATTCCTGCTGATCCATTTTGTTGACACAAACACAGTGGACATGCAGATAAAGTGACACTTCATATTCTAAGGGCTCATGGGTAAATTTCTAATACGTGCTCTCTAATTTTTGAAAGTTGCAAGCCAAGGTCCCAGTCCTGCACTTAATCAATTGGGCTCCCAGGCAGAATTCAGTGGAGGATCAGAAAGTTACTTCCCTCCCCAATACATACCCTGGTTATATATGTTAGGTTTCCAGCCGTACAAACCCTTAGGCACACCAGTAGTCCACCTGGAGTCAATGAAACTACTCACATGAGTAACGCCTGCTTATGTGGCAAGGTGCAGGATGTAGCCCTTGATATGTTAGAATGCTTTATATTCATTTCTATTTTCAGGGCTGTTTTAGGTCCTAACCCTGCGGAGATGTACACATGCTTAACTTTATGCACTGTGACTGCTCCTTAGTTTGGCCTTAGTTTGTTTTCTGTGCTAGCTGAGTCTAAAGTCAGACCAATAAAAACGGTGCCAGAATTAAAAACTTTAGAGCCTATAATTTAAATCCCTCGAGATAGATATTTCATTGCTACCTAACCAGAAACCCTTTGGCTTCTTTTAACTGTGAGAGAAGAGCTTATTTAGAAAAATAAATTGAAGTTATTTTACCTGCTTTATTTGGGTTGCAAGGGGCTGCAAAGGCTTGAACCAAGATGTCCAGCAGATAAAGAGCAACAATCACCATTTCTTCCAAGGGGCTGAGACTACACTGGTAACAAAAGCAGAGTTTGCCTTTTAGAATGCTGTTGGGTCTTAACACATTTTTTTTAAATGTTGACTTTTTTTGAAAAGAGAAAATGTCTATGAAATTTTCCATTAATTGCAATCATAGAATTGTAGATGTGGTTTAACATACTCCTTAGTCACTGTTGGAAAAATCATTTTGTGATATTGATACGTCATCCAGCTTGATTGCAATTGCCGCTCCGAAATATTTACTGAGCACTTCTGCCTCTTTGGCATCATTATTGAGAATTTTAGCATCTGAGTCTAGTAATGGATCTGTACCACTGCTAGGGTGTTTTTGTTGTTGCTGATGTTGTTCCTATAAAAGTCACAGAACAAAAGAGCTACAAACACAAATGAATTGAAATTAGACAATGAATATGAAGGAAAAAAGACAAGCAGGAAAAACAAAATCAAGCAAGAGAATAAGAAGAAAAGAGAGAAGAGCTATTTGGAAGGAGGAAGAAGTGTAGAGGTGAGTAAAAATACATACTTGACTTATTAGCCAACCAGAGAAACTATTCCCATATTCAGTCCGGCTGGTTGTTATCCTGCAATATATATCGCATTCTCTCATGCAAAGCTGTTGAGTGAATGATGTGATTTCTCCTTTAATATTAGCCTTTGGGTTTGCAAAATAGCAATATGAATTAATAGTATTGAGAGTTCAGTCACCTGCAAGCACCTCTGCACTAATGCAGGCATGTCCCAGCACAGAACAGCTTGCAGGATCAAATACTTGTATTTTCCCATACTAGACACTTTTTAGGTAATTCCTCTAGCTTACACAGATCACTCAGCAGACAGAAATAACAAGTAGCATTTAGCCAATAAAGTGCCCAGATAGAGAAATGGTTTTTCCTTGGAATTAGTATTTTCAACACAAAAACATTTTCAATCAATCAGCCTGTTTTTCTAATCATATATAAAATGTTTATACTGTATATCCAAGTGACAATTCCTTTAAAAAAACCCACATGCGCCTATAAGAAGTTTAAGGAATATAATACCTACAAGACAAGAACAGGCAAAGGATTCAGGTGTTCATTCTCCCTGATTCAGCTGTGTATCTGCTCTTCCCAAGATGTCCTTCTTTCAAATGAATCCAGCTGGCGTTATCGTCACTTTATATAGGCCATCTTGTGAAAGGGACCCATCTTTGATTAAAGCTCAATCAACCACTAGTATCCAATAGGGTAGGATGGTCAAAAAGAATTGCACAAAGTAACTGAATGGAAAGTTCAGTTCCCCTGCTCTAGATTAGACATTATTAATGCTATCTGAATGAGGTTTAAACGTATTTATTATGGTCTTCAAACAGAATTCTGCTAACAGTATGAAAGTTGCACCAAATTTGTTTTCCATCTTAACTCGGAAGATAGTATGTGGATTTTTATTTATTGGCAGAAAGCCAGTTGCCTGCTGGCTGAAATCTGCTTGCTTAAAAGACACTGAATGCCCATTGGGTGAGAATTTCAAACAAGCACAAGGGAACCATGTGTCAGGAAGCAGGGCTTGCAGCAGACCCACTCTCCAGGCAATCGAATAAGTGCAGCTAGCCTTTAGCAGGCTGCCTGATTCGCTCCATCACCTGACTGGCTGGACGGATCAGCGGACTGGCTCTTCAGACCAGCTGCAGGAGCAGTTCACTGGCTGCTCAAAGCATTTGCTTTGATAGTTACGATAGGTCCTGTGCCTGCTTGGTCCAGCCCTGCTCTTGCCTTACCTCGCGGTCTAGCCCTTGGCTCTGATTCCTGACCTCTGACTTTGGGTCTAACCCTTGGCTCTGGCATCTGGCTGCTGAATTCAGTTCTGACCCTGGGCTCTGCCTCTGTCAGTGATCCTTGGCTTGGGCACCTCTCTGCTCTGACCACTAGGCCTGACTGCCCACATCCTGGTCACGGACGCTACATGCCCAACTCTTATCGAATATCTATGGGAGTTAGGGCCTAGCTCGCTTGGGTGTTTTTCAAAATCCCACCTTCTAATGTCACTCAGACACAGGAGAGAATATTCAATAAATTATCTGCCAGTGCTGGGGCTCTTTCATATGTCAGTAGATTTTTATTGTCCTTTAACAGAGGCTCACATGACTCCAAGCTGGAATATATTCCCTTAGGTGGGACTTGCCTTTTGCATCTAATCCCAGAAAAGCGTTCATAATGGGTAAAAGTCACCCTTGTGCGGAGAGCCAGATCAAAAGGCCTATATACACCATGCATTGTGGCCAGCTGTGGCTGCAAATGTATGTGGGTAGCGGCACATGTAACCCGTGGCTTCCCCATGACACGGTGTTTTGAGACAGTAGCTCATACGGAGACCCAGTGATCATGACTGTAGCTCATCCACATTCTGTCCTTTACCAGGCTGTATACTAGGAGGTGCTGAGCCTGCCCTCTAGCCCTGCTACCAGTGTTTCCTCTAATTGCTTACGTCCATCTGCGGAAAGAATTTTGTTATGTGCACCAATATGGAGGTGATGTGTGGTAGGGGTGGGGCTGAGGGGTTCGGAGTGCAGGAGGGGGCTCAGGGCTGGGGCAATGGGTTGGGATGCAGGGGGATGAGGGCTCCAGCTAGGGGCGAAGGCTCTGGGGTGAGGCCAGGTATGAGGGGTTTGGGGTGCAGGAGGGGGCTCAGGGCTGGGGCAGTGGGTTGGGGGGCGGCGGGGGGTACAGCCTCTGGGGTGGGGTAGGGATGAGGGGTTTGGGGTGCAGGCTGCTCCGGGGCTGTGGCAGGGAGAGAGGACTCCCCCCAGCCTTCTCTCGCTGCAGCAGCTCGGGGCAAGGTGAGAGGTGCCTCTCCACATCCACGGCAGCTCCGGCGGGGCAGGGCTGGGCTGGGCCGGGCTGCAGCACTTCCAGTGAAGAGGTGCCTCTCCCAGGCTGTGGCAGTTCCGGTGGGGCTGGGCTGGGCCAGGGGGAGGGGCGCCTCTCCCCCGCAGTTCCGGTGGGGCTGGGGTGGGCCAGGGGGAGTGGCACCTCTCCCTGCCTGTGTGGCTCTTGATAGCCTGCGGCCGCACAGCTTACAGGGAACTTAGCCTGCTACACAGTAGGAAGTTGGCATTTTCACTGTGTTTGGGGACTTCAGAGGGTGCAGATGTCCCGTGAGGACTTTCCTAGAGCTGGTTGAAATTTTTCAAAAGCAAAATAGCTAACTTAAAAAAAAATAGCCTTTCATTCAAAATGAAAATTATGCAAAAAATGCCCCCCATCCCTTTTATTTGTTTGCAAAACTCTTGCTGACTTTTTTTAATTACAAATTTTTGTCAAAGATTTGTATCAGAAACCACTAGAAAATGCTATCAAAACACTGATTGAAATATTTAAGCTGTCTGAAAACCTTATTTTGTTTTGATAATGGTATCAATAAAAGACATGTTTTGATAATGGTATCAATAAAAACGTCAATTAACAATTTTGCAAAAATGGAAAAAAAATTGCTCTCTTTTGAATCCTGCAAAATGTAAACAACTTCCCCATTTTGAATTTTTCATAAAACTTCCCCAAAAAAACCCCAACAAAAAAACAGCCTAGATTTTCCCAATAAAATGTATACAACTAAAGTGATTCCTTACATGGTGAGTTAGTATTAGGGAAGTTTTTAATGTGTATTAGCATTTCTAATGCGATGTGCAACTCCCTCTTCTCTTTTTGATAAATACTTTTTACTCCTGCCATTTTTTTCTCCTTCCTATTCCTAAGGAGATCAGTTAGTCACAAATATCACAAACAGTTTGTCCTTGGGATGTACTGGAGGGGAACTTGGTCTAAAAATAAGCAATAAGTTATGTGGAATTCTAGTATGCAGCGTTGTAGCTGTGTTGGTTTCAGGATATTAGAGGAACAAGTTGGATGAGGTAATATCTTTTATTGGCTCAACTTCTGTTGGTGAGAGAGACAAGTTTGAGTCCTAATTTTCAGTTCTGTGTAACCTCGAAACATTGTCTCTCTCTCACCAACAGAAATTGGTCCAATAAAAGATACTACCTCACCCTCCTTGTCTCTCTAATGTGGAATTATAGTAATATAAACACTATTTTCTTAATAATAAAAATGTTGGGGCCATCTTAGGCTATGAATTTTTAAGCAGAACTCCCCAATGATTTCGTTACAATGTGAGGGTAAAATATAGCCCATGATATTTAAAGTAAAAATAGTGGAATACTGGACCTAACAATTCCCTATTCCATATTTCAAACAATAAGCCACAAGCCTGACTCTGCAACCTTTAGTCACATAAGAATTTCAAGACTAGACCAGAGTACACCTCTACCCCGATATAACGCTGTCCTCGGGAGCCAAGAAATCTTACTGTGTTATAGGTGAAACCGCGTTATATCGAACTTGCTTTAATCCACCGGAGTGCACAGCCCCGCCCCGCCGGAGCACTGCTTTACCGCATTATATCCGAATTCGTGTTATATCGGGTCGCGTTATATCGGGGTAGAGGTGTATATTAAATAGGCTGTTCCTTTTGCCCTCATGGGCCCAATTCCGTAAATCATTATCCATTGATTTAAATGAAATTACTTACACATGTATTGACATGCACGATCAGGCCACTCGACCCTAGTCCACTGTCATTGCAACTGAGTTAAAGAATAGTCCATTACACAAGAACTAGAGAGCATGAGTCAGCTGGTTTAATCCAATTACAGATGAGCCTGGGCCCTGACCAGAAATCCTGGAATTAATGATATTGAAAATCCAGATCTATATGTCACTTTATAAAGCCCAAATCCAAACGTCTACTCATTTTTTGATCCAAAATTAAATGGAACATTTGTGGTGTGTGTTAACCAAAAAAAAAAAAAAAATTGAGAGAGAGATTGAGATAGAGTGGTTAACTTATTGTTGTCATTGCTTTTGTGATTCTCTACTTACTAGTTTTGCCTGGGACTGGAAATATAAGTGTCAAAACATCATGAGACAGGGTACGTGCAGCCCAAGCACAAGAGGAAGGAACTCATGAGAAAGTTTGTCCTTGCAAGTTTGCCCATCCCACTTCTTCAGACTCAAGGAACCAAATTCAGCCCTGTGGTAGACAAAGTGCAACTCCATTAACTTCAGTGGAGTTGGATTTGGGCTGATTTTGGCTCAAGGGGTTTAACTGAGATTTGAACAAGAGCTACGTAGGTACGGGCATAATACAAACATCCTGACTGACAAAGACAGAAGCATCTATATTTTTGGTTGATCATCCTATAGCATTTGTAGAAACACTTAAAATACATGAAGATCACCTACATAGTAGTGCTTTTTCTTTGAAGCAGGGTGATGAAAAATATTCACCCCTCAGGTAACCCAGCTGACTTCAATGGAATTGCACCCAGATGGATTTATCTCAATAATTTTAGGAAGAAAATAAATCTCCCACAATCTCCTTGGGGAGCGGGGAGGGGGGAAAAGCCTCCAGCTACCTGATACTCCTTTTAGGTGAAAAGTACAAAACAGAATGAAGTCCATGAAACAAATTCGACTACAGTGCAGACTGGTCTATAGATGTTTGCATTTGCATAAGAAACAAGGACTGCACAAAATGTACTTGGGCCAACCGGTATTTGATACCTGGGCTGATAAAAGGTTAAGACCTGGGGGAGGTTTGTATTTCTCTGAGTAATTTAAAAAAAAATAAAAGCTCATTAAATAGCAAAGTACACCACTGAGACTCATTGCCCAGCCCCTCCCTTTAATTTAAGCAACGTTTTAACAGTTTACGTCTCAGTAAAAATCTCAACGAAGAGTAAATGAAAGCTTTGTTGTGAATCTAACCTAAAAGGGCAGTTTGTCTCTTTTGCTTTGGTCCCCTCCTTTGACTGAGAGCTGAGCAAACATTTACTGTCTGGCTGTTACATGATGGAAACTAGTCTATGATGGGATGAAGATTATGACATCTGATTTTTATTATACTGGATAAGAGAATAAAGCTGATGGATGCTCATATCTATAAGCAATGATCTTATGGGGCCTAATCTAACTCTAACTGGAGTCAATGGAAAGGGTCTAGCTGATTTCAGTGGGAATTAGATCTGGCCTATAACCCTGAATTCTAGATTCCACTTCATATTGATGTTGTTTTGAGCACTGTGTTTCAAAGCACATTATAGAAAAATTGGGCCAAATACTGAAGTACTTATTCACTTCCATGGAGTTTTGCCTAAGACAGGGGTCGGCAACCTTTCAGAAGTGCTGTGCCGAGTCTTCATTTATTCACTCTGATTTAAGGTTTCACGTGCCGGTCATCCATTTTAATGTTTTTAGAAGGTCTCTTTCTATAAGTCTATAATATAGAACAAAACTATTGTTGTATGTAAAGTAAATAAGGTTTTAAAAATGTTTAAGAAGCTTCATTTAAAATTAAATTAAAATGCAGAGGCCCCCGGACCGGTGGCCAGGACCCCGGCAGTGTGAGTGCCACTGAAAATCAGCTCGCGTGCCGCTTTCGGCACGCGTGCCATAGGTTGCCTACCCCTGGCCTAAGAGATAGATGACTGATTAAAAACTGAGGCCCAGATTCTCAAAGGTAGCTAAGCTCCTAACTTCCATTGATTTCAACAGGAGGTAGGAGCCAATACCTTGCAGATTCTGGGCCTGACAGCCTGATCATGCCATCCTTATTCACCCTAGTAGTCCTTATTTAGGAGAGTAGTTAGTCTGGATGGATGTTGTAAGGCTTATTTTCATACTTGTATGTTGCTTGAGATCTTGGATGAAAGGAGATCTACATAAGTACAAAGTATATTAACCTCTAAAAGCAATGATCCAATTATCCATTAAAAAGCAACAAAGAGTCCTGTGGCACCTTATAGACTAACAGACGTATTGGAGCATAAGCTTTCGTGGGTGAATACCCACTTTGCTGTTAGTCTATAAGGTGCCACAGGACTCTTTGTCGCTTTTTATAGATCCAGACTAACACGGCTACCCCTCTGATACAATTATTCATTAGTTTACCCACAAAGTTAGACCTTTTCTTTTCTTGTGAATTATCCAGCAACAAACCCTGATTTGTCTGAATGTATTTGTTATTCGTGATTGTTCAGTTAACAGGTAGCATAAATAAATTTCAGTCCATGGAGTATTTGGGAATTGAGTGCTTCAGCTCTTCATAATGTTAGTCATGGTGTGTGATTGGTCGATCCCCTGAGCACATGATGGTCTTTCTGTTTCCTGACTGGATGGCTGAGCTCATTAAACAGGTGGATAATGGAAAGCATTTACTCTAATTTATGCAGGTATTCATTGATGTGTGGTGTGTGTGAATACAGGAGAAGAATAACAATTCCCCAGACATTTATATCAACCAGTCATTCGCCTGAATGTTCATGATGGCCCATTAAAAGTGGTGTGAACATGCTAGAAGTTAACATCTGTTGGTAACTGGGATGACTGCTCACGAATGTGATTTTTGTAGTATATACCTAGTTTTATCATCTAATTTCAATGAATATTCTTTTAAAATTTCTCTTACAAAGTTTTTGCCTGGGAATTTGTTTCCATTGGGACTCTCCGGGTATGTCTACACTGCAATTGGACACCTGCAGCTACCCCGTGCCAGCTGACTCAGGCTTCCGCGCTTGGGGTATGGGGCCGTTTAATTGCAGTGTAGATATTCAGGCTTGGGCTGCAGCCTCGCTCTGGGATTCTCCCATCTCGCAGGGTCGTAGAGCCCAGGTTCCAGCCTGAGCCCAAATGTCTGCACCACAATTAAAAGTCCCTCAGCCCGAGTCCTGCAAGCCTGAGTCAGCTGGTACAGGCCAGTCATGGGTTTTTAGTTGCCGTGTAGACATAACCTTTCAGTTCTAACTAGTAGAGCTGGGAGATATTTTTTTCAGCGAATAGAATTTTTGTCAAAATATGCATTTTGGGGGACTCCAAAATATTTGTCAAATCCAACCCATAATTGCAAATAAGTTTTGGCCAAGAAGAAAAAAAACCCTAAAAATATTTTCTCAAAATAGACAAAATGTTTTCTTTGGACCATTTGGAAATGTTTTGTTTTGAGTTTTTTATTTTGAAATGCTTCATTTTGACTCTTCATTTTGAAATGGCATTTCATTTCCAAATTTGGCCAGTTTAAAAAAAAAAAAAACCACAAAAAAGGAGAAAAACACCCCAAAGGACTAAATTGAAATGAAAAACTAAAAAAACAAACAAACCCCAACTCCTCATTTTGAGTTGACTGAAACTAATTTGGTTGATTCAAAAAAAGTTTTTGAAGCGATGAAAAATATTGGAAAATTTGGTTTTGGTTCAAACTGAACTGGATTTTTTGTTTATTTGGTCCCTGAACTGAAAAATCCATTATTTGCTCAGCTCTACTAACTTGTCACATTGGGTAGTGATTTCATTTCATTAAACTATAAGGTTTCAATGTAAGTTTGCCATTTATTTATTTTTTAAAGGCACATTTAGGGCCAGATCCTCAGATGCCAGGGAAGCTACCATTGATTTACACCAGGTAAGGAGCTGGCTTTTAATATTTTCTTTTATGCGCTGTACTGCCATCGCACTCTTCTCCAGCTCTTTTGCTGCACAGCATGAAGTTGGGGAATGAAGCTTCATTCTCTTCTGAAACATAATGAACAGAGATGGGCTAATACAGCAGCTACAGATTTCCCTCTGAAAGGCTTGATGGATTGTCTCATACTATCACATGGCGAGTTAGAGGCATAAAAAGTGCTGTTGTCATATCTGCGGCAACATTCCAGTGCTACTGGGACACTGTCCAGAAAAAGAACATTACTGGAGCAATAGCTATGGTGCCAATGCTGGCTGCCAACCTGAGAAAATCAGTTAAAGTAACGAACGACACAAATGACCCATTCTCCCTCCTTCCTCCCCTTCCACTAAAAATTCTTCTACACTGCGGAAAGATCAAGACCTGCGGCAGCGATAACAGAAACTAAAAGACTTACATAGTGGTGTGCACGAAAGTGCTGTTACCTAGCGCCCCATTGCTTAAAATGCCTGCATGCCAAATCCACTATTCTAATACAGAGACTGGGTACACAATAAAAACTCAGAGTGGCTCAGAGACAGGTGTATGGGCTGGGGAATTTTCAGTCTAGTGGAAGAGGACGCTTCTTAAAGTGACCACATCCTTGACTAGTCGTGGAGGATAGAAACACTAGACAGACACATTTTCCACTGAACACCCCCCCCATAGTTTGTCTCATATTTGGTGGCCTAAATTAGCACTCTGAGAGTCATCTGGGGAGGGGGGAAAGGGGATTGCAAAAGCATCCAATCTACAGTTCTTTCCTGTTTACACCAATAGAAAAACCGAATGTACCAACTAGTGTAACTTTGTAGTTGATGCTGCTTAGTTCTTTTGGAAAGGTGCTGAAGTACAGAGGTTGGCCTTACTGTAGTGTCTGATCATTCCAGCTGACTTAAAACATGGCCTTTGATTTGATATAAGGCTGAAGACAATGAACATTCAGAGCTCCAGGGCTTCAAAAAAGAAACCAGCGTATGCTTAGCTATTTCAGAAACGTGTTTTACACGTGCAAAAAAAGTATCGATCCAAAAATGGGACTACTGATTGTGAGTGCCTAACCTGAGATGTGTGAAAAAGAACCTGACTTTCAGAGCACAGATGCTCGGCACTGACTGAAATTCAAGCCCCTTTTTAATGTCACAAGTTGGTCACCCCAAAAATTGAACTGGTCAAAATATCTATTCTCTCTCAAAGGTCTTGGCCTATATTCTTAACTCTTTAGTGTCTGGAGAGTCAGGTTTTCCAAACACGCAGGGCTTCATGCCAAAACCACCAGTAATCACGTGGACGTAAGCTCCCAGCCCTTTCGCAGGGCGTGGGCTAATGCATGTGAACATACACCTTCCAGCAGGTCTAAACAAGAACTCTTTCACATATTCCCAGTTTATGAGCTGAATTTATTTTTCAGAGCGGCTGAAGACAACATTCCAGTTCATTATGCAATCTGTGCATTATCCTAATCCACCAAAATACCCATGCTATAGAATAAGAAATAGAAAAGGAGGGAGCTACTCTAATAGAAAAGGAGGGAGCTACGCTGATCATGTGAAAGGGGGGCAAGGCACAGATATGTCTGCTCTGATTCAGGCTCCCAGAAAACCCCTTGAGGGAATAGAGGGAGGAACATTCTGGGGTGGAATATAGCTCGGCTTGGTCTGTGCTTTTGGGGATGTACATCCGGACCTGGTGGAGAATTATGCTTTCTCTTCTGAAGATTTTGTTCTCCTAGCAGGTATAATCTAGGCAGGCAACTGTCAGCAGGACTATTGCTGGTGGGAATATGGGCACACAACAGTGCTGCTTTGATCTGAGTGGGCAGGGAGGAGAAAACCACAGTGCACGTTGTTCCATTGGACACTGTAACAGGGTAGCCTGCGCCATTAAGGCCAGTCAGCTCTATTCAATTAGCCCTGCTGGCTACACCTGGACAGGGTCGGACTTCAGAGGAAGGAAGCCCAGTAGTGGGGAGCTGGCTGGAGAGGCGCGCAGAAGACTCTGGGGAGCCAGAGGACAGTACAAGGCAGACAGAGGCCTGTAGAAGATTCCAGGCAGGAAGGCTGAGGAGTGGCTGTTCAGGAAAGCGCAGGGGGCAACCCAAAGGAGCCCAGGCAGGACTGAGGGGAGAGGTGAAAGGAGCCTGGGAAGGGTGAAAGCTGAGCCCCGAGGACAGAAAAGACAGACCCCTTGGGAAGGTGGGGCTAGGCCCAGTTGGAGAGTGGGGTGAAGACTTTGCACTGGGTTTGGTTTGGACTTGGACACCCTGGAATGGGTGGTCTTTTGTTAGCAGCTTGGCAGGAAGGCCAAGTCATGTCTAGGGCAGCAAGTTGCCACTAAAACAAGAATAGGCTGAAGACTGACTAAATGGAAACTGAGGCAGAGATGCTGGCAGGCCACCCCTGCTGCATGGGGGGCACTCTGGAGACAGCCACCTTCCCCACTCCCATATGTTATCCAGTGGTGGCTAGCCTCCGATCTTAGATATGGTAATAAAGACCTGGACTTGGTGACTTGAGTGGGAGCTACGCCTGTTTAGCATCTCTGACAGATAGAGGCACATGTATTTTAGTGCCTCTATCTAGCTTTAGATGCCGAACTTTTGCCACCCAAGTATGAAAATGTCACCTTTGAGCTTTTTGTGCTGCAGGTTGACCCACTGCTACGATGCTGTGGGTATANTGTGTGTGTGTGTGTGTGTGTGTGTGTGTGTGTGTGTGTGTGTGTGTGTGTGTGTGTGTGTGTGTGTGTGTGTGTGTGTGTGTGTGTGTGTGTGTGTGTGTGTAGCTGGAGGGTGGACTGCAAGCCTGAGGGCCCAGTCTTAGACGTGGGTTCATATTGCTGATACTTAGTTCTGAATTTGTTTGAATATTTTATTGGGGTGTGTGTGTGTGTGTGTGTGTGATTAGCTATGTAAACTGGGAGCTCCCTGTTTCAAAGTAGTGTGGGGGGTGCTTGGACTGGGCCCTCACAGGAGCCTCTGACCAGTGTGTGCTGCTGTTTGAGGACTTGGATTGGTCACTGGGTGCTGAAGGAGACTCTCACAAAATGGTCTGAATTCCAAGATTAAACAAAGTTGTCCTTCAATAATTGGGCCTTGCTGCTGAAGGGGTAACTCAAGGCCTAATCCAGTTAATGCGCAATGCTGTGAGATGATTCAGTGAAAGTCTCTACTAGCCAGTGTTGCAAACTCTCACCAATTTATTGTGAGTTTTGCAAAATTTGATGTTTTTCCTTATAGCCTGTAGGCCACAGCATCCTGTGACTACAACAGAATCTCAGCTTTTATTTTTGTTTTTAAAAAGTAAGTTGCTAGCACTTGTGCATGAAAACAAGAACCCTAAAGGTTCAAAAGCTGGAAAGCAAATAAACAGGACTCCAAATGCATTCTTTTAAAAATCTCATGATTTTTTAAGCCACTCATAAGTTAGGCTCCAAAAATCATGATTTTTTGAAAGTTTGGGTTTGCCCATGCTGTGCTATAGAAGTGTAAAGTCTCCCTATTACACTCAGACCTTAGTCTGCTCTCTCTAATACCGCCAGTTAAAATCCAGTTACTCACTGTTATCAAACAATCTTCCATCAGTATCTATAGTGCTGTCCTCTCAAATCACCTCCTGTATAAAATGTAAACGCGAACCTTTGCACTTTTATCAATAGCCGTTGCTGATTAGAATCAGTGTTCTTGTTTTCCAAACCACATAATCCCATGAGTTCATTCTAGGACTTACTTTTCTTAATACACTGTAACCATTAGCCTTCTGTCGTCCTAATTTTTAAACGCTTGTGATTTCCAGCAGGTTGATAACATCCCAAATGGAGACAGTCTCTTATTGTCGAGGGCCTGATAAATGCATTATGAAGAGTTATTAAGTGGCTTTTGAGTGCTGGTGCTCTTTCTTTTGAGATCATGCATCATACTTTACGGTGGTCATTAGAAATATAAATAGCTTTTGCTTTGCTTGTATGCTGTATTCCTTCCTTCTCCTTTAGACTGTATGGTCTTGTGGGCAGAGACTGTCTTTCTCCAGTATATGTTTGTACAACACCAATGCAAACAAGAAATGGCTTTGTATGAAGTTGTATGAGATCACGTGGGGACTGATTCAATGGTCAATGAACTCCTATTGACTTCAGCTGGCACTGGATTGGGCCCTAAACTTGCAATAAATAATTCAGGCTCTGTTTTGTTGTGCAGGGGCTGTGCATTTTAAGTGTGAGGATACGAATGTAATTGGTTTTTTAAAAAGTCCAAAATGATTGGCTATGAAAGGTAAACAATGTGAATTTGAGGCTTATGCAGACAGATTAGTGAAGTGAGCTAAAGGGTAAAATCCCGTGTTTGTTTATAGATTGGGCCAGGGTTTCTGGAGGCTATTTTAACAAGGCCACTCGCAGACATAAAAGACCTAATTCCCTCTGCCCTGTGGTTCTGCCATTCATGCCAGGCCCAACACCCCTTCATCTCATATTCCCACTCCCCTACATCTGTGAATTTTCCCACACCAACACCCTTCAGTTGCTTTCTACCCCTCTTTCCCACCCCCCACCCCCACCCTCCATCCCTCTTCAGGGACCCTTCTCACAAGAGTCTGCTTGTGCAGGAGGTAGAGGGGTTATTGCAGCTAGGTGTGGTGGAGGTCGTTCCTCCAGAGTACAGGAACAAGGGGTTCTATTCCTGTTTCTTTTTAATCCCAAAGGCCAAGGGCGGTCTGCGACCTATCCTGGACCTGCGAGACTTGAACCACTTCCCAGTGAAGCTGAAGTTCCTCATGGTCTCCCTGGCCTCTATCATCCCCTCCCTGGATCTGGGAGACTGGTACGCCGCCCTTAATCTGAAGCATGCGTGCTTTCACATCACCATCTTTGAGGGACACAGACGCTTCCTCCGGTTTAAGGAAGGTCCCAACCACTATCAGTTCACAGTCCTCCCATTTGGCCTAGCGACAGCACCACGGGTATTTACCAAGTGCATGTCGGTAGTGGCTGCTTACCTCAGACATCGGGGTGTCCATATCTACCCATACCTCAACGACTGGTTAGTCAGAGGCAGCCCCAGGTTCACAGGGAAGTCACGATGCTGTTAGCCACTTGCTGTCACCTCGGCCTGTTGGTAAATGACAAAATATCCACGTTCGTTCCAGTACAGAGGATAGAGTTCATCGGAGCGGTGCTCGACTCAACCTGCGCCAGGGCGTTCCTGCCACTGGAGAGATTCAGGGCACTGACGGACCTCATCGCAGAAGTCTCTGCATTTCCCCTGACCACAGCCAGGGTTTGCCTGCGTCTCCTAGGTCACATGGCAGCGTGCACATATGTGGTGCACCACGCCAGGCTCCGGATGTGACCCCTGCAGCAATGGCTGGTGACGGTCTACTCTCAGTCCAGGGACCACCTGGAAAAGGTCGTTACCATCCCTGCGACGACAGGAAAGTCTTGGAAGGAGTTCCTTCGTCGGCACTCCTCACTCAGTCGAGTTGGTTTTGGACACCATGGCCCTCTGCCAAGAGGCACTCCATCTCTGGGACTTCTGCATGGAACACGGAATCCACCTAGAAGCATGTCACGTTCCGGGGGCCAAGAACACACTAGCAGATCACCTAAGCAGGAACTTCTTCTCTCACTACAAGTGGGTGCTCCACCTGGAGGTAGCTGGCATAATCTCCCAGAGGTGGGGAACTCCCCAGGTGGATTTGTTCGCCACCAGGCAGAACAGGAGTTGCCACAAGTTTTGCTGCAGACGGGGTCTGGGCAAGGGCTCCCTCTCTGACGCCTTCCTCCTGATGTACACGTTCTGATGTACACGTTCTCTCCGATTCTGCTCACCAGCAAGATCCTAGCAAAAATCAAGAGAGACGAAGCTCAGGTTATCATGATTGCCCCGGTGTGGCCTCGCCAGCACTGGTTCGAGACGCAGTCGAGCCTGGCAGTGATCCCTCCATGGCCCCTGCCGAACCGACCGAACCTGCTGTCACAGGATCACGGTTGACTCTTGCACCCCAACCTCGCGTCCCTCCACCTCACGGCATGGATGCTGCGTGGCTGAACCCTGAGGAACGGGCCTGTTCAGAAGGGGTCCAGAAAGTCCTCCTCGGGAGTAGAAAGCCCTCAACTAGACAGACTTACCTGGCAAAGTGGACGAGGTTCTCCCACTGTGCTGCCGATTGGGGCATCTCCCCTTCACATTTTTCGGTGCAGTCGGTCTTAGACTACCTGCTTCATTTGAGGAACCAGGGCCCGACACACTCCTCTATCAGGGTGCATCTGGCAGCCATCTCCGCCTTTCATCCACCAATCCTGGGCAGACGGTGTTCTCCCATGATGTGATGGTCAGGTTCCTCAGAGGTCTTGAGGAACTTTTTCCACAAGCTTGGTCCCTGGTCCCTCAGTGGGATCTCAACTTGGTTCTGTCCAGGCTCATGGGCCCGACCTTTGAGCCTTTGGCCTTGTGCTCCTTGTCTCACCTATCATGGAAGGTAGCTTTCCTGGTGGCAGTGACGTTGACGAGGCGAGTTTCCGAGCTGCGAGCCTGACCTCAGAACCGCTGTACACCGTCTTCTATAAGGGAAGGATCCAGCTCTGGCCCCACCCGGCCTTCCTTCCCAAGGTAGCAGGGCCGTCCCTAGCCATTTTGGTGCCCTACGCAGCCCCCCCACAGGGGTGTGTCTGTGGCCCCAGGCCTCCGTGGGGAGGGGGGGTTCTGGCTTGGGGGGGGGAGGGGGAAGGGATGAAACCACCCACCAGCACAAGCCAGCAGAGCGGGTTGGAGCCGGGTCGCTCCACTTCCTGCCGCTCAGTGATTGCAGGGCAGGCCTGACCCTGAACTCACGGAGAGGTGGGAAGTGGAGTGACCCGGCCCCAGCCCGCTCTGCTCTGCTCCCCTTGGCTCCCAGCCTTGGGACTTGGGGGGTAGGGGGAACTGCCCCCAAGCACTCACTGGCGGCGTGGCTGGGAGCCGGCGGTGCAGAGAGGGGTGGGGCTGGGTCGCTCCACTTATCGTCGCCCAGTGAGTACAGGGTGGGCCGGACCCCTGCTGCAGTCCTCAAGGGAAGGGGTGGAGTAGGGGCGAGAAGAGGCGAGGTGGGGGCAGAGGCTTTGGGGAAGGGGTGGAGTGGGGGCATGGCTGGGGCGGAGCAGGGGTGGGAAGAGGTGGGGCAGGGGTGGGGGCTTTGGGGAAGAGGCGAGGCTGGGGCTGGAGCAGCACGCAGCTGCGTCGGGCGCCAGGAAATTTGGTGCCCCAAATTTCCTGGTGCCCTACGCAGCTGCGTACTTTGCTTATGGGTAAGGATGGCCCTGCGGTGGTGTCTGCTTTCCACATGAGCCAGGACATCTTCCTTCCGGTCTTCCGCCCCAAGCCTCATGAGACTAGTGAAGAGAGGGGTCTTCAAGCTTTGGACGTAAGAAGGGCCCTGGATTTCTACCTAGATCAGACAAAACCTTTCCACAATTCGACTCAGCTTTTCATCTCTACAGCTGATAGAATGAAGGGCCTCCCTGTGTCCACGCAGAGGATTTCTAACTGGATCCCCTCTTGCATTCGCACCTGCTATGAGTTGGCGGGAGTTCCTCCACCGCCAGTCGTCAGCGCCCACTCAACCAGAGCGCAGGCATCTTCGGCGGCCTTCCTGGCACACTTCCCAATCCAGGACATCTGTTGAGCCACGACATGGTCCTCGGTGAACACATTCATGGCCCACTACGCCATCACTCAGCAGGCCAGGGATGACACTGGGTTTGGCAGAGTTGTGTTGCAATCTACACGTCCGTGAACTCCTACCCACCTCCAAGGGGTACTGCTTGGGAGTCACCTAACTTGAATGGACATGAGCAAGCACTCAAAAAAGAAAAGACAGTTACCTTTTTCCGTAACTGGTGTTCTTCGAGATGTGTTGCTCATGTCCATTCCACAACCCGCCCTCCTTCCCCACTATTGGAGTTTCCGGCAAGAAGGAACTGAGGGTGTGGGGAGCTGAGGGCGCCCTATATACTGCGGCATATGCGTGCCACTCCAGGGTGCACCGGAGCCAGTCCCCTACAGACACTGCTGAGGGAAAAACTTCCAGCACCGGTGCATTTGGCGAGCGCACACACCTAAGTTGAATGGACATGAGCAACACATCTCCAAGAACACCAGTTATGGAAAAAAAGGAAACTGTCTTTTCTATTTCTGATCTTTAATCCATTTTTTAAACACAAAATTGAAGTAAAATTTGAAACAAAAAGTTTTAAATAGGAAAAAAAAATGTTTTGAAAATGTCAAAATAGGGCTGTGATGCTGGCAGGCCAGTTGCCAGCTCTTGCCAAGGCTGCAGGTATTAGCTAAGAACTGACAAACTCATAGCTGGATACCAGTTCACTTATGTTTAATGGTGCTCAATACAGATATTAGTCTTATAAGAGTGTATTTAGTGTTTAGACTCTATAGAACGTTTGTAAGTTGCTGCATACATTCATCTTATTTGTAATGTCTGTATTCCAGGCTATAAGGAAATATGTACGTTTTGCTTTATAACTTTGAAAATGTTTTCCCTAAACTTGTGAACTCAGATGGGAAGAGTGTTTCCCCCCCACCCATCCAGAAGAACTATCAAAATCAGATGGGCCATCAAGGAACATTACAATACAAAGGATGCGTCAATGGCCCTATTGCACCTTGAAAATGTTATGTGCAAGGAAGCTCATCCTATGGACTTGAAGGCTGAATGAAGGTAAAAAACCCCAAAGACACAGAAAAATTTGTCATCTCTTTGGTGTTTGAACTCTCACAGGGCCAGAGACTCTAAACTGATTACTCCTGGATCTGCCCTGAAAGAATCTTGAATTGACAAATGACCATCTCTGTCATCTTTAGGAATCATGGCCATGTCTACACTACCGAGCTTATGGCGGTACCGATGCAGCTATGCCGCTGTAAGATCGCTCGTGTAGCCACTCTATGCCGATGGGAGAGAGCTCTCCCATCGACATAATAAAACCACCTCAGCAAAGCTCTCCCACCAACATAGTGCTACTTACGCTGGTGAAACTTACGTCGCTCAGGCATGTGTTCCCCCCCGCCCCCCACTCCCCTGAGTGACCTAAGCTTTGATGGCATAAGTGGTAGGGTAGACATGGTCAGAGATGGTAACTTATTTGTGTGCATATGTTTGCTTGCTTTAACCTGTAAATTACTCTTATTTCTTTTTCCGAGTTAATAAATCTTTAGATAGTTTATTACAGGCTTGGCTACAGGCGTTGTCTTTGGTGTAAGATCTAGGGTACCGATTGATTTGGGGTAAATGATTGGTCTCTTGGGACTGGAAGCAACCTGAATATTGTGTGACTTTTGGTGTCTGTGACCATTTATCACGAAGTCCGGCTTGGCAAGGGTGTCAAGATAGACTGAAGAGTCTAAGGGGACCGTCTGTGACTCCATGGTAAGACTGTTACAGTGATCCAAGAGTTCACATTTGTCACTGGCTTGGTGAAATCTAATTCTAGAACATACCCCCAGTTTGGGTATCTGCCCTGTTTTCTGACAGTCTGCCCTGCGTGGTAGGCAGGCACAGTCATGAGCCACTCCAGACAGCGTGACAAGGCCATAGGATTTTTTTTTTAACTGAAACTGTGAATTGGACCCAAATTCATGAAATGCTTCAGTTGACCCTAACGTGCAAGTTTCAGATGAAAAATGTCACCCAACACGACTATGAAACTCATTCATAAGCCTGTAGCCAGCCAAAGAATTCTCACAATGCAGGCACTGCGGCGGCTTGCCATAAGCAGCCCTACGCTGCCCTCATCCCCTTCACCCACAGGCCCTGGAGTAGGGGATCTGCTTGTGGGAGGGGAGAGATTAATTGGGGGAAGTTCTGAAACATGCAACAGAGATTCTGGGCTGCAGCCCAGCCCATAGGTCATCCTTGGGGGGCCCCCAGGTCAGCCCAAAATTGGGGTGGTGCAAGGGTAGTTTATAGCTACCTTTGCCCCGCCCTCATCTCAGCTGCAATTGGCGCTGTTCCTCCTGTGAGACCAGCACAGAATGTCTCCCCACATGTGTAACCAGGTTGTATATATATTAAAAAAAAAAGAAAATATGTATGTATTATATTTGAATGTAAGCACTTACTCTCTTTTTGCTTTGTTTCCCAGTGGCAGAGATGTAACTGCAGAGAGTATGTGATCTGGCATTTTAGCGGCAGAAAGAATGTAATTTTTAATCCAAGAGAGCAAGGGAACATTGTGGTCATCTAAGCAGGTTTTTTGTGTGGTGGTTTTTTTTTTTTCAATGATGGCACATCAAAGCCATTTCTTATCGCTCCCTGCCTCAAGGAGATAACGTTTTACCTTCTCTGACATTTATCAAAGTTCTCTTCTCCCATTAAAATTCCTAAGTGGTACAGAATCTGATTAATTTCCAAGGGATACATGGAGTTTAAGGATTGTAACAGAGTGTACGTAACGCCACAGATCAGATTCTAACCTCAATTACATTCTTGTAGATTCAAAGTAACTCCATTGCAGTCAATTTAGAATCTGGACCCAGGTATCTGAAATAATGAACCCAGGAACATATCATTCAGTGCAGCTGGTAGCACTGTGAAAACTAATAGCTAAAGGGAAAGTTAGACCGGTATCTTCGTATTGAGTCACCAGTGAAGATTTGAACAATGTAGGAACATTATAAAGTTTAACTGAAGCTGAAATGCTTGTAGTGATGGATTTGAGCACTGGGTCAATTCAGGGGATTAGTTGCTCCTATTTTTGCCCCCAGGGCTCCTGTTAAAATCTGCCCCGGAGCGAACTTTAGAAATGTTTCGTTAGTAGAGTTAATTGGACTCTGCGCTTGAGCTACTGCAATCTATGACTAAAACATCTCCGTTTCTTATGGAGTCCATGGTTCCTTCTATTGCCTGGTATGTAGGTATGCGGACTGCAGAAGATATGGAGACAAGTGGTGGTGACATGCAAAACAGCCCTTTCTCTCCCCCACCCACCTTTCCCCCCTGTGCCTGTGTCTATACCAGCAAACTTCATAGTCGTAACTCACAGCTCATGCAGCTGCATTAGTGGTGGTAACAGCCAAAGCTGTATTGTAGGCAGAGCTCAGACTTCGATGGTGAAAAAGCATGAGCCCTGTCGGCACTACAGCTTCTGACGTGCCTGCTGCCCATGTCTAAGTCTGCCAGGCTACTGTAGACAAGACCCCTAGGGCTGAACTCTGCTTGGCTTGGGAATCAGGGGAGAAGTAAGGGGAAGAGCTACTCCTTATGGAGTCGGTGCCTCTACAAGGAGCCGCATATTAACTTCTGAAGAGCCGCATGTGGCTCCGGAGCCACAGGTTGGCCGCCCCTGCCCTAAGTTTTTTCAGTTTAAAAAAAAAAAAGAAAAAGAAGAAGAGGAGTATAGAATCATAGAATCATAGAACTTAAGATCAGAAGGGACCATTATGATCATCTAGTCTGACCTCCTGCATGATGCAGGCCACAAGAGTTGACCCACCCACTCCTGAAATAACTCTCACCCTTGACTCAGCTGTTGAAGTCCCCAAATCATGATTTGACGACTTCAAGCAGCAGATAATCCTCTAGCAAGCAAAAGACCTTTTTCTGCATTCCTTACTGCTAGAGCAGGGGTCGGCAACCTTTCAGAAGTGGGGTGCCGAGTCTTCATTTATAATTTAAGGTTTCGCGTGCCAGTCATACATTTAAACATTTTTAGAAGGTCTCTTTCTATAAGTCTATAATATATAACTAAACTATTGTTGTATGTCAAGTAAATAAGGTTTTTAAAATGTTTAAGAAGCTTCATTTAAAATTAAATTAAAATGCAGATCCCCCCGGACTGGTGGCCAGGACCCGGGCAGTGTGAGTGCCACTGAAAATCAGCTCGCGTGCCGCCTTCGGCACCCGTGCCATAGGTTGCCTCCCCCTGGTCTAGAGGATAATAGCCCCCCGCTCCGGGGCATGCCTGGCTCTCCCTGCTCCAAGAGGTCCCTCTCCCGCAAGGAGTCGATTCCTGTAAGGCCAGATACTCTATTTCAGCTTTGGAGGGAAAAGAGAGATTTCCCAACACTACATTTTCTAAGACCCTCGCTATATAGAACACTTTCCCTGCAAACACTCCATTCCAACTGAGTTGTATGGAGGAGAAACCAAGTTTAGTCTGCAGAACAGCTCTTTGTCTGTGTGAGCTTGAAAGATTAGTCTCTTTCACCGACAGAAGTTGGTCCAATAAAAGATATTACTTCACCCATCTTGTCTCTCCAATATCGTGGGACCAACAAGGCTACAGCAACACTGCAAACTGCTGATTCCAGATGCTTGCTTTTTCATTTCATCAGAGAAAAGGAATGGAGTGAGGCAACCATCCAAAGACTGCTCTACTTCTCCTTCTGTCTCTGATTAGTCTCAAGACCCAAGGGCAAAGAGCGTAACAGCTTGTAGAAGGAGCAGGGAGTATGAGTTTTAAATTGTGAGGATGGGGGATTTCTGTGGCTATGAGAGTGGCATATACTTTTGACTATAGTACCACCACTGCATTTTCCACATGATCCTTTGATTGCAACAAGTGATAGTGCTAGGTGAGTAAAATCCATTGAGCTACATTTTCAAAAGTGACTAGTGATTTAGGGTGCCCAACTTGAGAAATCAGTAAAGGGGTCTGATTTTCAGAAGTGCTCAGACCCATTAAGTTGTCTCAGTCTGGGCACCCAAAAAATAGAGGCATCCAAAATCACTAATCAGTTTTGAGAATTTAAGACAGTTTCAACTCTCTAATGCCTCCTACTTGAAGCTGCCTGGAGAAAACAACTGGAGATTTGGGGAACTACAGTGCTTGTGTAACACCGACAGACCTCAGTCGTCAGGATCGAACCTGGGACCTCTGGAGCTAAATGGCTATTAGCTAAGGCTGTAAAGCAGACTCATTAATCTCGCTCTCTAAGTGGTCTCCGTGCCACTTGATGAGACAGACCACCACACCCAGGAGGTGTGTGGGTTACATATCTGCCCTATGCACAGGTGGCGTATGTGTGCATTCGTTGCAAGGAGCTCCTGGCCCTCAGAGACTGTGTATGGGCTTTGGAGACTAGGGTGTGTACACACACACACACTCTCACTCTCTCTCTCTCTCTCTCTCTCTCTCTCTATCTGTGACACTAGATAGGACAAGTATCAGAGGGGTAGCCGTGTTAGTCTGGATCTGTAAAAGCAGCAAAGAATCCTGTGGCACCTTATAGACTAACAGACTTTTGCAGCATGAGCTTTCGTGGGTGAATACCCACTTCTTCGGATGCAAGACAGATAGGACAGATAGGACAGAACGCCACACCTAGGAGGTGTGTGGGTTACACTTGCACCTCAGAGCTAATTCTTTTTATTTTGTGTTGTGATGGTTTGAATCTGGAGGTGGACAGATTTTAGATTTGCATATTATACTATTTTGCATGTATACAGCATGTTTCATCTAAGACTCTCAAAGCACTTTACAAACATGAATTAATTCAGCCTCAAAACACTGACTGTCCTTTAGATAAATATTATGAACCCATTTTACAGATAGTCTTTCTGTGATTCAGTTTCTTTAAGTGACTTAGCAAAGGTCACAGGAAATCTGTGGTAAAGATGGGAATAGATCCCAGGCCCCTGAATGCCTTAGCCACAAAGTGATCCTTCCGGATTATTATTGAGTGTTGCATCATGTTGGTTGGAGCAAACAAACACTGGACCAGATCCCACAGATCCCACTTTATTATACGTCCCAATAAACTCCAGTCATATCAAAGGAAAAGGTGGAGTGGGGTTTTTTTGAGTAAGCAGATTGACCATGAGGGGAATTGAATGACACAAGTTCCTGACAGCTCTAGTTATTTAATACCTGAAACCTCTCATGCCCTCCCTCTCCATTCCCACTGCTAATGCCCTGCTCCTGCCAAATGTTCTCACATTCCTCCTCCCTTATCTCCCTTCAGATCCATCCACACGCTGCCACTAAATCAACTTCTTGCCTGTGCTGAATATACTACCCCACCGCCTTGAATACCTGACCTGGATTTCAGGCATCAAGCTTCCCATCCTCACCATTTCAGGATGGAAACAAATTTTAAAATATGAATTTAAAGAAGGCATTTTTTCATGGAATTCTCTGGGGGAAAACCTGTTTTCTTGGCCAGTGCTGACAGATAAACGTTCAGTTTCATTAATCCTAAATGTTTCCTTTCAAAAATTCTCTCTTCCATCATCAGCTCAACAGGGAGGGCAGGAAGCTGGGGGACACTGTGTATGTGCATGGAGGGGAAAGTGAAGGGCAGGACCAGGATGAGCTGGTGTGTGACAGCGGGGGATGGTGGAGAATAGGTGGGAGGGAAACTCTGGAGAGTGCATGTGCATGGCAATGTAGGGAGCAGTGCGGCAGGATGAGTGTTGACAGAAAGAATTCTGGAATTTTTTATGTGGTGAACAGTGTTTGACCATTAATGCAACTGGTTAATAGTGTGGGGAAAATATCTGACAATGGATGGAGTAACTAGTGAATATCATTCCGGCTGTTCTGCTAGCAAACAGAGTATGCTTTTGGCACATAGGGGAGCTATGCTGATTTACACCAGCTGAAGATCTGGCCTACAGTCTTTTGGGGGGCTCTCAGCTACATCTTTCGCTTGATTTCAGTTCTACTGAAATCAGGTTTCAGTAACAGAGCTGAGGGCCAATTCATATCTGAGCCTGCACAGGTGTGCTTCTGGGATGAGGATTAGGGTAGTTGTTTGTATTTACATGTTACTATGCTATTTTTAGGGACTGGGCTCTTTATTTTGTAGTTTGGGGCATCATCTGCATAACAGTCTCCTGCTTCTATTAATGTTCATGCTGAGATTTCTCCTCTAGCTGCTTACAAGATGTCTGCTAAGGTATGGGCAGGCAATTTCACAAAATTACATCCAAATATAAGCCTGATTTCTGCAGCCCTTAGTCCCGTTGTGTAGTACCTTACTTCTTGAGTTCATTTCAGTGGGACTACTTGATGAATAAGGTACTACTCAGTGTAAGGATGGCAGAATCTGGCCCTCTGCTGGCAGCTTCTGATCAGCTTTTCAATGGACCATCCAAACTGGTGGTTCCCTTTATTCATATTTTCTTGAGCCCATTGACTGCAGTACAGAACACCATAAAGTGTTTGGATGTCACCGGGAGATAATTGTTAAAGGATTTGCTTTCCTATTTTGCAACTAGAATATTTTGCTATTGTTTCCAGACATCAAGTTGAGACCTTTATTTAACAAGAAATCCTCGAGAAACACTTTTACTTTGTCATAGTACCCCTCCTCTGTTTCTTTGTACATACTTACCATGTGGGCAGACCCCAGCAGCCTGCATTTTTATCAATGATCAGATGATTGAACATATCAGCCCACTTTTAAGATCCCAACATTGTCACCCCAGCAAATCCTGTATTGACTTCAGTATTTTGTTACCTAACCTTAAGGTCAATTCATGGTTATGGCTGTCTGGGTCTGAGGCTATATTCAGTGCCAACCACTGAGGAAAAAATTGACATATCATATTGTTGATATACGCTACAATTTAAACCATCAAGGAGGAAAGAGCTTTTAATTATGTGGCAACTTACTTGCCATTTGTATTCTTTGTGCCCGGGCTGTAACAGCTTACCTATCTGCCAATCTATCAATTTTCAGTAGGACTTGTCATTGGCTATCAAAACTAAACTGTAGTCATGTGTCTGTTTTTCCTTTTGATGGTTTTAAAAATGTTTATGGCTAAATTCTGCCCTGACTCATACCCTCATTAACTTTAATGGGGATGCACAGTATGAAAATGAAGGCGGGATTTTCTGCTTACTGTTTTAGGGATTGACTTAGTTTCCATTGCAGGTAAAGGGACTTTAGCCACTGACTCCAACGGGAGTAGGATTAAGTCCCTAAGATCCAGTCTTGCAGACACTTATGCTAACGCTTAACTTTAAGCATGTGAGCAGCCCTAGGTACAAGTTAAACATACATGCAATGTTTGCAGGACCGGGGCTTTAATCATCTTTTAGTATGAAGTGCCCAGTGACACGCTTATAAAGGATACTATATGTCAGTTGATGATTTTGTTGTTGTGGTATTTTTTTAAATGTGGTTTTGGAAAAAAAAAATCCAGGCTAACTATATAATTATCATCCAACCTTCCCATAGCGTCAGTGGCTGGTTTCTGTGCATAGCCATGGTAGTATCAGGTTTATAGGTATTATTTTCAGTAATTATCGTTATAAAGGTATGGGAGTAATAGTATTATTTACGTCCAGAGATGTAATACTTTGGTATTACATGTGCAATGAAAATATCTCACTTGATTTCAACTGGGGAAAAGAATGATCACAATCAAACAAAAAGTGGATTGCATTAGCTGTTCTATGTATGAATATGCATGCACAGCTGTGTAGGTGGTGGAATCCAAATCCACCTCTTTGAAAAGATTGCTTTCTTTTGATAGATTAAATGATATATTTTTGAGAGAAATAGAAGAAAATGCTGGAAATAAAGAACAATTTACAAAGGGAGATATTTAAATTAATGTGTAATTGCACAAGTAGGACTATAGATTCCAGACACCAATTCTTCCCCTCTTTCTTTATTTTGCTTTTCTTTTCTCTCCAGTGCTTCTTAGTTGGAATGAATTTCTTACATTTATGTATAAATGAAGATTGCAAGGAGTTCCTTTGATTTGTAGGAAATTTTTCCAGTGTGTTTTTGCTTCTTCTTCTTCTTCTTGTCATTGTGTGTGTGGGTATGTGTGTGTATGTGTTATATGTACATACATTGAATTTTTTAGTAAGCAATTAGCCCAATTCTGTGCTCATTCAAAACTCCAGCTGAAATTAATGAAAGTTTTAGATGCACAAGATATGCAAGATTGGACTTAATATTACATTAAAAGTGTTGTTGGTGTTTTAATCACAAAGATGCTGATGATTCTGTTGTTTGGAAGGCTTGAAATTAATGATGGGTGAAACTGGATAAAGATTTGGAACTTGATTCAGAAAAGCACTCAAGAACTTTATCTGCCAAGATTCATTCCTTCGGTAACTCATTGATGTTGAGGATATACTAGGAATTAATTAGCCCCAGATGGTTAGCTGAACTATCTGAACTTCTTGGATCTACAGAAATGGGCTGGAAATCTTCTGAAAACAAGCTTTCTTGTGAGATTTTTCTGGTTCTTCCTGCTTCTGGTCTTGGCCAGAAATTCCACAAGACAAGCCCTTCTTGCAGTCTTTCAGCTGGAACCATAGGGGCACAATCATGTTACAGTGATTAGTGTGTGTGTGAGGGTGGCGGGGGGTGGGAGGGAATGGTAAGGGGAAAAAAGGAGTTAATCAAACTTTTTTAAAAAAATTTGTTTAATCTCACAGCCAAGTTTAGTTCAGAATCGGTTTGAGTTGTGGGCTGAGGTTTCTAAGATATTTCCTGTTTAATTCTTATCTGACATATTATTTATTTCTATTGCGTGCAAAAAACCCAGCTTTCATACAAGTTTGGGGGGGAGGGATAGCTCAGTGGTTTGAGCATTGGCCTGCTAAACCCAGGGTTGTGAGTTCAATCCTTGGGGGGGCCACTTAGGGATCTGGGGCAAAATTGGTCCTGCTAGTGGAGGCAGGGGGCTGGACTTGATGACCCTACGGGGTCCCTTCCAGCTCTATGAGATAGGTATATCTCCATATATTTATTTATTTAAGTTTAGAATTGAGAAATCAAGCAGTCCAAAGGCAGGAAATGTAGAATTAGGGAACCAAATTCTGCTTGTGTAAATCTGGAGTGCAGCAATGAAATTCAGAGCACAAGGTCCCTAGGCTAAATTGATTAGTGATGCAAATCATTGTGTCAAGTAGCATTTTGAGTGTGAGTTAGAAAAAAGACCTCTGTGCCAAAATAGTTCAAGATGTGCCAATCTGAAACTTGAGCAGAAGGAGTCTATGTCCTATAGTCACTCAGCAGGGTTGGTAAAGAAGGGGTGGAGGGCATGTCTGGAAAAGGCAGGGTGGCCAATCCAGGAGCTTGTCAAGGGGCAAGATCTTCTAAAGCAATCTAGCGGTGGCATAAACAGTCACTAAGTGACTAATGGGGAAGTGCAAAATAAAGCCGCCTCAGCTCCCTGTTTTAAGTTACACTCCCACCATGATGGGCATCCTTATCAAAGCTGGGCAAAAATGTTCTAGAAGAAAAGCTTTGTTTTCAATGTCGCAACATTTTTCAGAGTCCAGAAGGAAATTTTTCAAAATTGAGATTGGTCACACAAGTCTCACAGTAATAAGTCACAAGTTGCACAAGTCACACACAGGTTTCCTGTTTGGCGGAGCCTAACCCATGTGATGACGAGAGGCAGCACAAACACTTCTGGCTAATTTTCTCTGTTTTGGGAGGTTTTGCCCTTTATTTTGCTATGCAGAGCTTCTAAGACCATCAGGTGCTGGCTGCATCTAATGTCACCACTCTGCTAGTCTTGTATGACAGAAAGCTTTCTGTCATCTTCCTGACTTTACGGGGTGGGCAACCTTATCTCTGAGATAGTTGATATAGTTCTTTGCATGGAGTTTTCTCCGTTTTTGAAAAATAGTGAAAGGAGAAGGAAATGAAAGGGTACACATGAATAGGAAAAAAAGAAATAACAGGGGAGGCCCAGCTGACTGCTGGCAAACATCAGTGGAGTTGTTTCATTTGAAAGAGTGGTAAAATTTGGCCCAGAGAACAAATATATAGGGATGTGGGCCCTCACTCAAAGTCTTGTATGCGTGCATGTACAAACAAGAATAAACGTGTGCATGTAGTTTGTATTTGGATATGAGAACAGCTCTTATTTGAGCTTCTAATTATAGAGAGGTGAATCAACATTGCAATGTTAGTGAGGGTGTATTTATGCATGAATTCTATCTCTGGGGAGGGTCTAATCATGTTGCATTGCTACAGAGTTGCACAGTGGAATTTAATACTGTGCCCCAAGAACTCTGTAATGCCAACTGGCAAGGACATTATAGGATTGTCCTGATTCTGGGTCATCAAATAATGTATAGTGAGATCTTAAATGAAAGCTGGGGTCATGCTGGTCATTCATATAGTTGTAATATGTATGTGCCGATATTATGTAAGGAGTTATGTGTATATACACTGAAAATATGTGCTTAGAGTCTGTATCAAGGTATGACTCACCAGCAGAGGAGAAAAAAGAGGTTTTCTGTCAGATGAGATGTTTATTCACCTCTCTGACTATCTAGATGTAAATTAAGTATTGTAAGCTAGCACAAAGGGTGCCCATGTACATATGAAGTCAGCGAAGAGATGTGAAACCAATGGGGAAGCAGTACGCAGAAAAAACAATGTTCAGGTGGTTACCTGTCTCTGAGTGCAGACAATTAACTTTGGGGGTGTATGTAGGAGAAAAAGATGACACCTCCTCATTATGCACCTAGGAAGTAAACAGACAACGTGTTTACAGTATTGAAACAGGATCTCAGCCAACCTTGGGTGAAAATGCTGCAGAGGACTTCGGGTGAGATAAACTTCTTTAGACAGGTGGCTAACCTGATAGTTAAGTTTAGTCTCTAGAAAGCGCATGATGATTGTTTTATGTGTAACCATTTGTTTTCAATATCCTTACTCACTATCTCCTGGATCTCTAGCCTTTGATAATAAACTTATTCTTGGTTTGACTATAAATATAGCTGTGCTGTTGCTAAGCAAAGTGCTGGTCCTGAACTGAATCTTACAAGCTGGTGTGTATACTGTTCCTTTGAGAACAGCAGACCTAGTCGTTCTGTGAGTAGTCCGTGTCGGGGCTGGATATCACAGGGAAAGGGACTCGGGGACTGGGGTGCACCTATTGTTAACCTGCAAAGCAAAGTAAGCCCATTGCCCAGAAGGGAGTGCTTGAGTGGCTAACCAGGCTAGGGGTGTTAAAGAGCTGACACCCAGATAAGCAAACAAATCTCCCTCACAGTGAAGGCAGGGAGTAATAAGGTGACTCATAGTCCTGGGTACCCCGAGAACCATCACAAATACATCACCATAGGTCCCCATCAGAGACTACGCACCTCAAAAATGAATAGACTTTTAATACTGTGCAAGCTATAAATGAAATATTTAATTGGTTATAATCCCCCCCCTCCTCTTTTTTTTCCTTCCTGTTTACAAACTTACCCAGTGACGTGTCCTCATTAGGAGGTACCGGTGCCCTTGTTTCAAGTTTGAAGTGTAAGTCATTTCTATGAAACTTGTTCTATAACCACTTATAAAAGTAGCAGTGTAATTATAATACTGTTACAGGCAATTCAAAAACAAACAAAACATGACCGGTAACGCCTCCATTTGATCCACACCATTTAACTGGGTGTCATTTCAGAGTTTTACAGCTGCACAATGCATCTACTGACAAGTGTGTAGTCTCAGGTTTACCCACGCTGATTCCCTTCTCTGAGTGTTCTGCTTACCAGCTTATCTGCTCTGTAGAATTCGGTAGGGGGGAAGCAGGGAGGCCTTTTGCTCTTTGCTGAAACAGGCTTCTTGCCTAGACCCCTTACCCTAGTAGCATTGCTCCATAGTTCCATTGCTTCTGGAGCCATGCTGCCATAGTTGGGTTCCCCCGACAGCTGCTTAGTAATGCTAAGTTGCATTAACTCTCTGCAGGATGAGAACATAGTGAGTCTGCTGGGCAATGTGTTACAGGGTAGAAAGTCATCCTGCTCCCGGAGCCCCTCATTCCTTCCAAAACCTCATTCCTTCCAAGGGTGATCAGGAATCTCGATTTCAGTGTTTCTTGAACATTCTGTTTCCAGTGTTTATTGCAGATTATTACCTTTGGCTGCATTATATTTGATGACAACATTGAAAACTGGGTAGAACAGGACATCTTGGGATCTGTTCTTACACATCCCAACACCCACTGTGGATTATGCGTTGCATTTCTGATCTCAGGCTGTGTGGTATTACGACATGATTCCATCACGTGCAGCAATTTCATCTTGATAATCCCAACAGGATTTGGTGGTTGGAGGTATCTGTGCTTTTACATTAGTTTCATCTTGAGCTAGTCTTTCAAGTTTTTGTAAGGTTAAGTCATTCTGTGTTTCTCAGTTGAGCTTGGGCCAATGTTGTTTTGGGAATGGGGTAATCTTTGCGTTGTATATACATCTATCACAGGATGACTAGCTCCTTTAAGAAGAAGCTGGACTGATTACATGCTGTCCAATTGAGACTTAAGAGGAGGCACCTGGGCCTTATGAAAGAGGGAATACGGCAGAAAGGTGCAGACACTGAGAGAGATCCCTGCAGGCTTCAAAAAGTTGCTACCTGTGGACTTCTCTCTCAGCTCAGCGAGGTAAGGGAAGGGATTTAGGTGTGAAAGAGAGAGGGCTGAAGAAGGCTGAGGGCCAGGAGGAGCAGACTCCAGGGAAGTAGGAAAAACTTCCTGAGGGTGGCCTGCCAAGGCAGAGAAGAGCTGCAGAGAGCAGACTTGAGGCAGGAGAAGAGAGGACTGGGACTGAGCTTTGTTTTGTGTTTTATGCCAATAAATTAGACTCTGGGAGAAACCGGAGGGGCATTATTGGACAAAAATAAAGCCTGCATGGAGTTTATTAAAGGAGCACAAAGAAGGGAACTGAAGCAGGGAGCTATAAAGCAACACTAATGCAGAAGGGGGCGCTGTTGGCCAGGTGTGCCAACTGAAAGCATCCTCCTGTTCGGCAGCATCTTGCATTCACTATGTATAGGCACCTTTGAAAGCATCCTTGCTATAATAAACTTCTTTCCAGGCCTGTATATTGTATTTAACAAGTGCTTTTGCAATGTCAATGTTATCTTATGAAATTTACCCAGTGATTTGCACAAAGGTTTCTATTAACGTAGCTTCCAAAGTTTTATGATCTCTGCTTCTACTGTTTTCTGCCCATAAAATCATTTACGAAACCATTTGCAATCAGATCCCATTACTATCTTTTCTTTATCATCCTGTTCTGTTGTGATTCAGTCAGTGAAGTCGAAGCTTATGCCACCATCAGATCATTTTGCAGAAGGGCAGCCAGCAACTCATGTGATCTTGCATCAGCTGAGATTTTAGTCTCTTTGTTAATTTAAAAATATGTTAGTAAAGGTGGTGCTGTGACAAAACTTTTTTTAATTCTCCAAGACTTCCCCCCCCCCTTACCTGTGCACAATGGGACTGGAATATCTTCAAGCAGCCTTCTAGGACAGGGAGTGTAGGGTAATGGGTAATAGCACCAGCCTGGGAGTAATGAGATTCAGGTTTTATTCCTAGCTGTGCTGATCACCAGCTGTGCACAGAAAAGTCACGTCAGCATTTTGATCCTCAGTTTTCCTTCTCACCCTCTGTCTGTCTTGCCTGTTTAGATTGGGAGCTCTTTACTAGGTATTTGTGCCGCTCCTAGCACTATGAGACTTGAGATCAGTTGAGTCCTTTAAGCATTACTGTAATAAAATAATAAATAATACTCTAAGTGGTGCACTTGGGATAAATTAGGAATGAATTTGCTGAGATGCGTTAGTAAAGCTTCCTTATTTCAGGGCATTTCCATTTGTACATTTGTTTATGAGCTTGTTTTGTTTTTGTTTCTTGGTGTGTTCACTTAAACTCTGTTGTCACTGAGGACAGGTCTACACTACGGGGTTAAGTCGACCTAAGTTACGCAACTCCAGCTACGTTATTCACGTAGCTGGAGTTGACGTAGCTTAGGTTGACTTATTGCGGTGTCTACACTGCGCTGGGTTGATGGGAGAAACTCTCCCGTCGACTTACCTTATGCTTCTCGTTCTGGTGGAGTACTGGAATTGACGGGAGAGCGATCTGCAGTCGATTTAGCAGGTCTTCACTAGACCCGCTAAATCGACCCCTGGTGGATCAATCACCGCAGCGTCAATCCCCACGGTAAGTGTAGACATACTCTGAGTGTGTCCCCACATAACTGATTTCATTCAGGTCGATCTGGTATTTTGATTCCATTCAGTGTCAGGTCCTTTCGTTTGGTGTCCATCAGTTGTTGAACGGTACAGAATTACTGTTGTGTCTGTGCCCATAGCCTGGTATCCAGGCAGTTATCTATTGCTCTACTAGTTCTCCTTGAAAATCCATTAACTTTTTCCTCTCCTGCTGCACCATCCAGTAACTGTCCCAAATAACAAGTACCTGCCAGTGATAATATTGTAACAGAGTAAAAATTATAAAACAAGGGAAAGCACAATTATGCTTAGATAAGTACTACAGAGAGCATTGTTGGGGCCCATTTGTTGTTTCGTTTTCTGCTTACTCAGTGTGCCCTGGTTGTATGTCCTATAAAGTGTGTCAGTATAGCAAGATACTTTTCCCCTTTATAGGCCCCAATTCAGCAAAGGATATAAGCATACGTTTACTTTCAAGCATGTGCTTAAATCCATCCTTATTCAGCTAAGCACTTAACCATGATATATGCTAAAGTGCTCAGCGTGCCTAAATTAAGGCCACAGATTGTTTGTAGCTTGGCTTTTGAGGTCATAGAGTTTGATTTCCACTGGTTAGTAGAAATTACATCATCATATGAATAATACTTAGGTTCTGTTGGGTTTTAAAATCTTTGTAAACATACAAAAGACCGGGAGGCCAATTGTGGACTCACAGGCTATTTAAAAGGGTATCCTATACACTACAGTGTGTAATTAGGCCTTAATGAGTCTTTTTTTTGTGTGCTAAGCTAAGTTTGGAAAATTACCATTTACAAATTAAAAAGTTATAAATGCTTGAACATTCTACTTCTACAGCTGTGTAGTCAAAACATACATAGCTATTTAGCTCCAGTATTAAAACTCCAGCATTGCAAAACTACACTTATGTAACTAATTCCCAGTCCTGCACCATTGCTTACATGAATATCCATGGGAAAAGAGGCCTTCTTAAGCGGAGTTATATCCATCTTTTCTCCAACCCTTTGGAAAACCTTCCATATAAACTATGCATGGCTGGAGCTCCTTGGGGCATGGGGATATAGTTGGATGTAAATGGTGCAGAACTGTAGAAGAGAAGTGGGCAAATCAGTAGTTTTTGGCATTCATTTCTTTGCATTCACACTGCCTCGGAGGAGAGTTTGGAGTAAGCTGCAGACAGGGATGCACTGGTGGTGTGGACTTGTGGAAGCCATGCTTTCACATGGCACGCTCTACCCAGGGTACGTTAGAGGGTTTGACCTTCCTGGTGAACACTTCAATCTTCTGCAGATGCTTTGAGGTCCATGAGATATCCCTACAGGGCTAAGGGCCATCACCATGCTGGAAAGCCATGGAATTCATACTGCTGATCTGCTGTTAAAGAGTATTTTTTGTCAGTTTTCCAAAGGAACCAGATTCACATAATTTGCTTGCAAGAGCATTGCCGTTCCTTCTGGGTTACACCCAGATATTTTAGTAAACAACCCCTTCACTTTTAACAACCTCATGGGTGTCACACATTTTGGAAAGACACTATCATTTATTGTTCACATAATATGTGGCCCTGATGAGTCATAAATCATTCATAGCTATGAAGAAATGTGTTCCTCATAAGTGACAGAAATAAGTTGGCAGTCAATGTTCCTCCCTGTAAATGGGCCGAGAAAAGTATTAAGAAAACTGAACCAAAACAGTAAAATACCTGTTAGGGGCATACAACCCGGGACTGCTTGACACTTAGGCTATGTCTACACCTGGTGCTCAGGATCTGACTCCCTGCTTGAAGAAGGTACTCACACTAGCTTGATGAGAGCTAGTGTAATAAAAATAGTAGTGTCACTGAGGTAGCATGGGCAGTGATGAGCAGCCGTATGCACTAGCTGCCTCGAGTACAAACTCACCCGGACCCCATGGGTACATACTCAGGTCAGATGCTCTGTGCTCCTGCTCACTGCTACCATAGCTACGCTATTTTATGACACTATATTGATGAGAGCTAGCATAAGCCATTACACCTCCAGCTCCAGGTATAGACATAACCTCAGTCCTCATTAGACTGGGATGACGATATGGTGGTGTTTCAGAATTCACCAGTGTGGTAATGGCTGCCATGGTATTTCAGTGTGAAATTTTGAATGCTGGAAAAAATCATGAGACTATGAGGTCCCCATTACCATACCAGTCGGTCAACAATTCTGTGTGAACTTTTCTAGAAATGTTTTCAGTCAGCTCCAATCCAAATCTTGTGACCTTATGTACATTGGAAGTTCTAAATCACTTCAAATAGTATCTTCGACACAGTGAGACAACCTTAATTATGTTGCTACAAGGGATGCTGCTACAATAATGACAACATTGTTCGTTTGCAAACCAGTCAACAGGAAGAAAAGGCCTATAAAAGAAAGTGCTCAGGTCAGCTGCTGATGCAAGGAGGGATATGCAGAGATGACAGGCTATTTGGCACAGGACAGCAAAACACAGTGTGATATTGCTGTGCTTAATTAAAGCAAACAGATAAGGACAGAAAAGTCCAAGGTAATAATGGACTTGGAGCTGGTATGTTAATCCTTTTTACGATGCCTTTAGCATCTAGAGTTTACATACAGCATATTTCCTTTTCCCATTAGTATCTTTACTGTGTCCTGTGACAGGATAATGTCTGGGTATCAGTAGTCATTGTTATAGGTTATGAATCCCAAAACTAGTGCTGGGTTAATCATTAAAAGGCTATAGAAGAGAGCCGGTGTGTGTGGTTTTTTTTAAATTTTGTCCAAAACTAAACCAAATTATAGCCTACTGTATCCATCAAGTAATGAGCACATGTTGGCATCAATAAACTAGTTGGAATGCACTAAAGTATAATGCTTGAAGGAAAGATGCTGGATTAATAGAAATAAGTCTAGAATTTACCTGGAGCACCCACAGCTGTAGGGAAAAAGGTGTTACACACAAAACTCGTGGCTTTGAATTGCCAAACAAGTGAAAATTTATGATTAGTTTAAAGCAACCCAACCCTGCTCATGTCTTTTGGGTAGTGTTCCCTATCATCCTGAGTAGCAATATCCTCTAATGATGATGGTGTGGGTTTTGTTAAACATTTGTCAATGTATTGCATACTTCTCTTTTATAGAGACTTTCATCCAACTATCCTGAAGGCTTTTACAAACAACAATTAATTAGACATGACCACACCCTAGAAAGTAAGTATTTCTCCACTTTAGTGGTTTAACCCAGGAACTTATTTGTGCCAATTGGCAGAGGGCACAGGGAAGCATGGAGTTTTACAGGACTCTCTGGGTGAAGTTTATGGACAATAATTCACCAAATGGTGGCTCTATTGAGAGCCAGTAGCCCACTGGTTGTCATAATCACGGCAAACTGTTGCATGGATAACATTTAAGAAGCTATGTATTTACACTGGAAATTTTGTTCTTAAAGCTTTGACATTAAAGGCAGGTCACCAGGAGGTGATGTGCTTCAGACAGGCTCTGCTCAGGCAGGAGGAGGTAGATGCTTACCTCTGTCTGGTCATTATATATTTGGTGCTTCATAATGTTCGTCTATTTGCATCCTGAGCCACCAGCTAATCAAGATTGCAAAATCAATTGCAAGATCACAAAATCTATTGGCAGGCATATGTAGCAGGAGGATACCTTGTTTTTGACTAAGATCAAAGAAGGAGACTACATGGTACATGAGGAGAATGCAAGGAGAGGCAAAGTATCCTTCACTTAGGGGACAAGCAGACAGCGTGGCTTGTCTCATGAAAAAGGGATCAGTCTGCCTCATTGAAAAGCATGGGTGAACAATACTTTATTACCGATGAGAGTATCTTGTTAACTCAGTCTATCCTCTAGAATGCGTGTTATGATTTTATTTTATATATAACCATTTGTTTCCAACATTTCTGCTTGCTATCGTTTGCATCTCTATTAAATAAACGTTTACTTGTTTTCACTATAAACTTATCTAAGTGCTGTGTGTTAAGTGGAGTGGTGATCTGAGATGTAACTGGTAAGCTGGAGTGTACTATTCATTTGGGAGCAGTAAATCTGTAAACACTGTGGGTGCCCCATGGCGAAGGGGCTGAGCACTCCAGGGGGTTAGTGGAAGGGCTTGGGGTTGGAGTGTGCCTATGGCTAATAGGCAGAGTGACAAGGGAGCCTGTATAGGCTAAGAGGGGAATGCTTGTGTTGCCCATAGCAAGGTGACCTCGGCAGGCTCAACCAAATCTTCCTCACGCTAAGGACAGGTGGTAGCAAGGTGCCTCACAATGCTGCGTAGCGCTGGGATGCAGGGGTCGGCACCACCATGTTGCGTGGCAGACACTTGACAAAATTACTGTACTTAGTGACGGACGTTGTGGGGGTTATGTCATTCAGTCATTCAACGTTTTTTGAAAAATTACCGGGGACCTCAAAATTTTTACCACAGACACTTGTGTCCATGTACGGACACGTTGCTGACCCCTGCTGGGATTCATCACAAGAGGTAATAATTAATCATAATAATACTTCCCAATTGTGTAGCAACCTTCATAGGAGCATTATGGAATGCTTTACAAAAGGCATTATTTTCTCAGCGGTGGTAAACCAGGCATACGGAGGTTAAGTGACTTGCCAGTGGTCACAATATGAATTAGTGAGAGAGCCAGGAATAGACCTCATAACCCCTGACTCTGTTTCATGCTCTAGCTATTAGGCCACACTTCCTTTTTATGCATCACTGGATGCACTGGACCCTTTACTTCCAGCCAGCCATTAGCTTGGACTTGCATCACTTAGTTGAGAGTCAAAACACATTTTTGTTCCTGTGCCATCTCACTACTTACTATAGTAAATTAACAAGATCAGAAATGTATGTAAGTATTTTGAGGTGCCCTCTCAAGGAGATGGTCTTGAGCCACTTAAGGCTTTATATGTCCAAAACACCACCATAAACCACATGGAAATCAATAGGCAGCTAATGCATATCCTGGACAATTGGCGTCATGTGCTTCTGGTGAGATACATATTTTAACAAGCGGATTGCCACATTTTGTTCCGTCTTCAGTTTCCAGGTTGATTTTTAAGATGTAGTAATACCAGCCAGCTCTGTGTTCTTGGGGAACCAGGGTGCAGTATCCAGCCTGACTCATGAAAGACACCCCCTCCCCCCCGGCCTCTGCTTAAACCAAAACCCATCAGAGGGAAAAAAAACTTGCAGAGAGCAGTGAAGGACATTGGGAGATATACCTAGACCCTTCCTGACAAGGGTGACAAGATTAAGACATCTCCATTAGCATACAGATTGGAGAGCAGAGACAACTCCCCTAGCCTCATCTGCATGAAAGATGGGACAGGGAGACATCTCAATTTACATACAGAATGGAGAACAGAGAATCGCACTGAACTCTGGGACCAGAAAAAGCAGGGAAGCACTGCATCCTGGGAATCTCTGCTCCAGATGCTAATGAACCTACGCCTGCATACACCCAGCTCAGCAGTTATCAGACCAGTTCTAGTAATGAATCCTTGATTGATATCCAAAATACTGAAGCAGCCTAGTTGCACTGTGAGCTCCCTGGAAGAAAACACCACCCATAGCCAAGAGTGATCAGCTCCTATTGTCTAGCCTAAAGAAAACGCTTGAGTCATCAGCTTACCTATAAATAATTCTAGTGTTCTCTCTTGAACAATTGTATTTTCTCTACAAAAATCCCTACTCACCCTCTAGTCAGGGTTCTGCTGCTTAGATCCAAACTATGCATCAGTTCCACTGGAACTCCATCTTCTTCTGACTGATCGTGCTGGGGGCTCTGCCTGTCTCCAGCATTCAGGACCCTCCGCTACCACCATCACCTGGGAACCCCGAGCAGTTCAAGCTTCATGGAGTGGGTGAGATCCCCCCTTTTTCTCTCTCTGTTTTCCTTTCTACCTTAGGTATTAACCTTTAATAATGTATGTTATGTTGGTTTAGTCCTCCTTGTGTAGTTATCACTATTATTCAATAAATAACTTTTATGGTTAACTTGGTTGCGTCTCTCTCTCTTGCTGAACTTTACTCGTTTGTGTTTTTAGCTTCCCCCATTCACTCTACAGCAACGCTTCTTTTACCTAAGCTAAAGATCCCTGCAGCGCCCAAAATACGGTGGGGTTTGCTCATCGAGTAGGTTACTGCCAGTACAATTGTGTTGGGGGAGTGGGGATAGGGACGTGCTGAATCTGGGATGCATAAGGGTAACAGCTTGAAAGTGCTGCTTGACCCAGTCCATGGAGCCCAGGGGCATATAAGGAGAGAGAGCTTGAAAGTGCTGCTTCCTCCAGCCCAGTGAGTCCAGAGACATATAAGGGGTCGGCTTGACAGTGCTGATTGACCCGGTCTGCTCAGACTTGCTCTGTTAATGGGTGTGTGGGTGTTCATCCGGTTCTGGGGCTGGAGTAACCCAGCCCTAGGGACCCTAGGTCCTGCAGGATAGCTCCATTGGGAGGGGACTTGCAGGAGGGAGAAGTAGAACTCCATATGTAAACACAAGTGACACAAGCAGTACATTGACAGGATTACAGAATCCCCTTCCTCAGAAGAGTACCCTGAATAAATGAGCATACCCCAAAGTAACGGGCAAATCTGGTAACAGTAGCCACATTATAGGGTATGTCAACCCAGTGGCAGCGAGTCTCCAAGCACATCTCGAGAGACTCGGGCTTTCGGGGCTTGTGCTACTGTTCCAAAAAGAGCTAGAGTGTAGACAGTGCTTTTAGCTGCAGTTCAGGCCAGAACTCAGGCTCTGAACCCTAGGTACGGGGGTGGGCTTCAGAGCCTGAGCTCCAGCCTGAGCTGCAACATTTACCCAGCTATTTTTAGAACAGTAGCACAAGCCCGAGTCTCTCTACTCAGGCTTAGAGGCTCGCTGTTGCAGGCGATGTAGACGTACCTGTGGGACATGTGATAGTCTAATCTTGAGGCAACCAAGACACAGATTATGGTAGTAAAATCTGCATGCAAAAGTAATGGCCACAATCTTCTGGCCAGATGGAAAAAGAAAAATGGTCTTTTAGACACTGCTGCTGTGTGATCATCTGGATACCCCCAGATGGGAATTTTGATGATTGTTTATTGTCATTTCCATTTTTAAATACTTGGGAGGTTCCCAGATACTGTGGGCTGGGGGCCATAAAAGTATGCAGATAGAAATGGTTAGTACACACCCTTTAGAGATTAGAGACTTAGAAAACCCAGGTTCAATTACCTGCTCTGCCTCAGACTTCCTGTGTAACCATGGGAAAGTTACCAAGGCTTAGTCTCCACTTAAAAGTTATGGTGACATAGCTATGTCAGCCAGGGATACGAAAAAACCATACCGCTGACTGACATAGCTATGCCAACGCTACCCCCAGTGTAGACGCAGCTGTGTTAATGGAAGAGGGCTTCTCTTGATGAAGCTAACATAATTTGGGACAGCGGTGTTCCTGTGTTGACAGGAAAAACTCCTTGTCAATATATGCTACGTCTACACTAGGGGCTTATGCCAATTTAGCTATGCTGACATAGGTTCCACAATGTAGACATACCATTAGTCTCGCGGTGCCTTCATTCCACATCTGTAAAATGGGGATAATAGCTTTGCCCTACCTTCCTTGAGTGTTGTGAGCAAAAATACACTAAAGATTGTGAGGTTCTCAGATACTGAGGTAATGGAAGCCATAAAAATACCTTACATAGAATAAGAGGTCCAGAGAAAATCCTTGCCACATCTTCTGGTTTCTTTCCCCAAACACTAACATCACCTTTGTTTTATATGGATTGAGCTTCAGCCAGTAATCTCTCATCCATGCACTAATCTTGCCCAGAGCCTGCCTGGGTCAGGCACTCAATGGCACTGGCTGGGTCTGATGAGACATGCATACATTTATTTCTTCAAGTTTCTAAAATACAGCTATATAGGTGCCCATCTAGTGCTTTCCACACCTTTCCCATGAATTAAAATCTAGTCACATAGGACTGTCAATTAGTACACAGCTACATATAACTGATGTATTGAAGGCACTGCAACCTATGCCTTCTCACTAACTTTTCCTGTGGCATCATATACATATTCAGCATGAGATGGAGCACTGAGGAACTCTTTAGAGATAATGTGCAATTTACCCACAATAACCTCTGGGAATTCTCAGCAAGTTAAGACTAGTGCCAACCATGACCAGCCTCATTCACTCTGGCTACAGTCTACAGGCAATTCAATAGCACTTCATGATCAGAATATCATCATGGACATCTGATCTTCACCCATTACTAAGGCAGCTACCAAGACCATCACTGCAGCGTCTCTGCTGTACCAAGGCCCATACACACATTAAGGGTCTAGAGACTTGATCCTGCTCTCCCTGAAGTCATTTTTTAAAACTCCCATTGACATTAGTGGTGAGGGCCAAGACCCAGGAGAAAAAAAAGTAACCTTTTAGGAGGTAGAGTAGACCAGGACCAGACTCAAAGTTCCCCTTAATTTCCAAAGGAGTTGAGGCCCCTTAATATTTGCTGCACCTGCTCATAGAATGTATCCTTTTCACTGTCACTTGCTGCGTTTGTCGGTGCGGATTATTGTCCATTTGACATGTCTTGTTTGCAGCCTGGCTGTTGTTGTTCACTGGCTCCTGAGCCAGCAGGGTCTTTGCTGTGATGATATGCAACCTAATTCTTACACCTCTTTCATGCATTCTTCCTCCAGGTTATAAGATTGTATTTTGACTACTTTAGTTAATGTCATATTCTCATCACTTATGAATAAGGCATATATAACCTGCAGAACTGCATGATCATATAAAGAGCCTATTTTTCGAAGTGTAGACTTGTTCTGTGTCTATTGTTTTTGGGATTTGAAGCATCCATCACCACAAAGAATATTCTCCCTCAAGGACAAAAACAAAAAAATAAACAACAACACCCACGGTATCATTAAATTATATAACCCAACACTGATCTTTGCAAGGTGATCTTTCCTTATTATGTGAAAGAATTTAGGGTTGCCCACTAGGGTATGACTCTTAGGGTGTCTTGTAATCTATGGTGATTACCTTTTTGATTAAAAGAGACTTGCCTTTTTATGAGTTTCTTTTAAAGCATTAGTACAAGTGTGTGTATAAAGCTATTTGCTCTTTCAGACTGGCTGTGTGCAAAGAAGCCAGTGACATTGACTTCTCAATGCACTAGTTATGGTACGTCTGAGAACTGGGCATAAGGAACAGAAGTGGAATACTTTTAAATGACAGCAATATCCACTCTTGCTTGATATTTTTTTCACCTTCGGAGAATAGAGCAATTGGGACATTTCATGATCAGCTTGTTATTTGGGAAGGAAGGAGGACAGAGCAGGAATGCTTTTTCTGTCTCTTGAGAGGGGGAAAAATTGGTGATTCAGGAGGGGTCAAGTTTTCAGGTAATTCTTAAAACTTATATTTGTTTTGCTTAGGATCTTTTTAGTGATTTGATGGCTGACTTAGAACAACGCTTCCTCAGCTCTTGTCCCCTAACACCTCTACTCTACTTGCACCACATTGATGACATCTTCATCATCTGGACCCATGGGGAGGAGGCCCTTGAGGAATTCCACCAGGATTTCAACAATTTCCACCCCACCATCAACCTCAGCCTAGACCAGTCCACACAAGAGATCCACTTCCTGGACACTACAGTGCAAATAAGCGATGGTTACATAAACACCACCCTATACCAGAAACCTACTGACCGCTATCCTTACCTTCGTGCCTCCAGCTTTCATCCAGACCACATCACATGATCCATTGTCTACAGCCAAGCTCTAAGATACAACCGCATTTGCTTCAATCCCTCAGACAGAGACAAACACCTACAGGATCTCTATCAAGCGTTCTTAAAACTACAATACCCACCTGGTGAAGTGAAGAAACAGATTGACAGAGCCAGAAGGGTACCCAGAAGTCACCTACTACAGGACAGGCCCAACAAATAAAGTAACAGAACGCCACTAGCCATCACCTACAGCCCCCAACTAAAACCTCTCCAGCACAGCATCAAGGATCTACAACCTATCCTGAAGGACGATCCATCACTCTCACAGACCTTGGGAGACAGACTAGTCCTCGCTTACAGACAGCCCCCAAACCTGAAGCAAATACTCACCAGCAACCACACACCACACAACAAAAACACTAACCCAGGAACCAATCCCTGCAACAAACCCCGTTGCCAACTCTGTCCATATATCTATTCAAGGGACACCATCATAGGACCTCATCACATCAGCCACACCATCAGGGGCTCGTTCACCTGCACATCTACCAACGTGATATATGCCATCATGTGCCAGCAATGCCCCTCTGCCATGTACATTGGCCAAACCGGACAGTCTCTACGCAAAAGAATAAATGGACACAAATCAGACATCAAGAATTATAACATTCAAAAACCAGTAGGAGAACTCTTCAATCTCCCTGGACACTCAATAACAGACTTAAAGGTGGCAATTCTTCAACAAAAAACACTTCCAAAACAGACTCCAATGTGAAACTGCAGAACTGGAATTAATTTGCAAACTGGACACCATCAAATTAGGCCTGAATAAAGACTGGTAGTGGATGGGTCACTACAAAAACTAATTTCCCTCTGCTGATACTCACACCTTCTTGTCAACTGTTTGAAATGGGCCACCTTGATTACATTGGCCTCATTAGCACTACAAAAGTGATTTTTCCCTCCCTTGGTAGTCACTCCTTTTTGTCAACTGTTGAGAATAGGCCACTTCCACCTTAATTGAATTGGCCCGTTAGCACTGACCCCCCATTTGGTAAGGCAACTCCCATCTTTTCATGTGCTGTGTATTTATACCTGCCTATTGTATTTTCCACTCCATGCATCTGATGAAGTGGGTTTTAGCCCATAAAAGCTTATGCCCAAATAAATGTGTTAGTCTCTGAGGTGCCACAAGGACTCCTCATTGTTTTTGCTGATAACTAACACGACTACCACTCTGAAACCTACTAAATCAGTGACTCAAGTGACTTCAGTGACTGAAACTTGGGGGAGAGAGTCATAAAAATGGGGAATGAAAGATTTCCTAAAAATAGACGAGATGATTAGAAGCAAAGTTGGAAAGTCAGACTCTGATCAGGCTGTGAAAAAATCAGAGGCTTTCCTTTCCCAGTACTGCTGTTGCCTTGAAAAGGAGCGCAATGATTTGAAATAGCCAGTTTTGTCTTTGTTCAGCATTTTGTTGCATTCCGAGCTTCTCTGCCTGCTTTCTTTCATCTAATACTAAAACTTTTGCTGCTATTCTGCCTGTCACTCTTGCTATGGAATTTCATCTATGTCTGAGAAGAAAAAAAAGCTCTTTCCCAAAGAAGAAAAAATAATTTGATTTATTTTAAAATATGTTGCATGACTTGAAAAAGCATAAATATAGTTAAATGCTCAGCAACCTAGTTTATTAACTGTGATGTTGAAATAATTGTCTCTTTTCTAAATGTGGTATATGATCTAACTGTAGTAAAGTGAGCATCCTTCCAAAAGAAATACTTGTCTTATCCTGTATGGTGCAATATTTGATGTTAGACTTGAGTGTTTTTTCTTTTAAAGGCTGGAGGACCAGGTTTTGATCTCACGCACCTATAAATTTGAAATGATTCCACTGAAATTAGTGGAGCCATTCCAATTTATACTAGTATAAATGAGATCAGAATCTGATCCGTAAAAACTATGTCACCGTGCAGTGTTTATAAATAATACAGATTTTTTTGAGAGGTATCTTATATTATCCCATTTCATGTAAAATGAGTATTGTTTCTCTAGAAAAGAGTCCAAAATTTTCACTATACCTCTACCCCGATATAACGCGACCCGATATAACATGAATTCAGATATAACGCGGTAAAGCAGAGCTCCGGGGGGGGGGGGGGGCTGCCCACTCTGGCGGATCAAAGCAAGTTCAACATAATGCGGTTTCACCTATAACGAGGTACGATTTTTTGGCTCCCGAGGACAGCGTTATATCGGGTAGAGGTGTACTTTGAAGTAAATGGGAAATCTGAGTTTTCAACATCTCTGAAAATTAGGCCACTTTTTTAGGTCTATCCACATGGATATAGGTACCTAAATTTAGGCACACAGATCTACGTTAATATTTGTGTTGAATGTAATGAATGAGTTAAGTTATAATTAATGACCATTTTTATCATGTCTTCAGTAATACTCAGTAAAGGGATATAAGGTAAGTGAATTTTCCTGAGCTTTCCCTTCAGACTAATAAAATACTTTATAAATCCATATTAGTTTCAAGAAAGTTGCAATCCAAAACCCTGATCCTGTAAACACTTGTGCAATTGCATAACTTAAGAACATAAGTATAGCAGGATTGGGTGTTAAATATACTTGTGTATCATGGATATTTATCTGTTTGTTAATGATGATTATGTTTTAGATTAAAAGGTTGGAATTAGTCAGTACAGATATGCCGTTGTATTGTGTATGTATGTTTTAGTAAAAAGTTTAATATCAACATGCTTTTAGGTCATAAAGTTTAAAATAAAAAGCTACTGTCTGTGAGACTGTTTAATATTTTTGATCAAACTGAAAAGAGAATATGAAAGGGACTGATAGAGAAATTATGTGTCACCGTAAACTTAATGGAGGAGGATGATTTGCAAATTAAGAATTGTAAGGAGATAAGTTTCTCCTGCCGGTTTACGCATGTTAGCATTGAGGCATTGTCTTTGGTAAGAAATATTTATTAGTTTTGGAAGGATCAATCTGCACTGAAGTGATCGTCTATGGTATCACTGGCTGAAATCTGGAGCATATCATGAAAGGCATTTAGCACAAAACACCTTTTCTATTTCTTGGTATTTGAAAGTCACTTCTTGCTAGGGGTGGTGATGATGGAAACCATATATTTGGTGTATGTTATTACTACTCCAAGCCAGAGGGTACAGCAGCACCCCTAGTTCCAGCCCTACTGCTTCTTGTTGCTACTTGCAGCTGTTACTCAAGATCCTGTCTAGTGGCTTGACTTTTCTGTTCTTAACAGAGTTTGTGTGGTCTTGCATATTTGGTTCTTTATCCTGAATGTCTATTACATAATGTTACATATATTGCAGTGTCTTTGAGCTACCTTGTCCAGGTTACAAATAATAAATGGTTTCTGTGATGACTTTAATTAAATACATTATATAAGACAAATGTTGCAGAGCTATGTCAATTGAGAATAGATGTATGAATTCAAAATTGATCACAGAGGATTTATAGCTATTAGATTATCACTTATACATAGCCATAGAGGTTTATGGTGCTTTGCAGATGAATAAAACACCAAAGGTGAAATCCTGGCTCCATTGAAGTCAATGGGAGTTTTGCTCCAATGTTCTTAGCTTCGAATGGATAAAACCTGACAAGAACACAGGAGGAGATGATAAAATGTGAATAAGATTTGCACAGTAAAAGGTCATGAGGTTATTGGTTTTTGTACAGCACCCACAGTGCTAGCCTTCTTTGTAACATTTATTCTATATTCATTTTAAGCATGTTGGCATTGGAGCAGGATCAGTGTTGTGGGGAGAGAGTCAAAGGATGGCATGGAATTGGCTTTGAACACAAACTGTGATAGTCAGAGTATGAAGGTAGCATGCGTATCTCTTTAAAGCCCCAGTCCTGCAAACACTGTATTGTAGCAGGTTTCAGTTAGAGACCAGCAGGCTTAGTGGGCAGGCCGCAGCTCGACAGATCTTCCACCCCCCAAAGTCCTGGGATGGGCTTGCCTGGCAGTCAGCAGGCCTAGTGGTCAAGCTACAGTCTGTCATTCCCTGCTCCTCCAGAGTTCTCCCAGCTGCACAAGGGCTGGGGGGAGAAGGTGGGAGGAACTGTGCCCTTCCTCTCCACTGGGTCCCAAGGGGGAGAGGCATGGAGTGTCTCAGTCACCTCTTCCTGGTGCACCTGATCAGCCTCCTCTGGGCCGCTTCCGCCCTCCCCACTCTCTTCAGTTTGGGGCATGGTCACAGCCCCCATCCACCCCTAGCAGGGAGTTCCCAGTCACTCATAGCAGCTCAGTTGATCAAATAAGTATTCCCCAGCTCTCTTCACAGTGTTCAGTTATTCTCCCTCAATAGGGAGTGGGGAAGGGAAAAGGGCCAGGCCCCTATTCTGCCAGATGGCATCTTACCCACAGTCCAGACCCTTCTCCTGGGGATTGCTCTGTCTCCAGAATCTGCAAACTGACTTCCTCCCTTCAGACAGATTCTCCTCTATTATTTCTCCCAGGTTGGCTATCACAGTCCCCTTCTGAGCAGATGCTCCATTTGGAGCATGTGCTGTAGCTGCTAAGAGGCGGAGCCCTCTTGGCCTAGTACTGCTCCTTCGCTCCTTTAGTCTCTGTGTGGGGACTGTAAGCCCCATCACACTTACCTAGCAGCTTAGCTTTAGGAACATGAGAAGTCACAATGAGCAGGACTGGGGACCAGAGTAATAGACAGACATATTTAGGAAAGTTCAAATGAAGTGTGACTCTCAGATTGAAACCAAAATAGGCATAATGGAAATATTTTAGGGTAGCAAAATATTGCCGTTGTTGCTGAATGGGGCTGATTTTCATAGAATCATTCTGAGATTAAAGGAACTTGTAACGGTTCCATTTAGCACAACTCTCTCCATGAATATCAGAGTGATCTCAACCCCACGCCATTCCTAATAAGTGGCAGGCAAATCTAGTTTTTTATATCTCCAGTGAAATTAACTTTGGGACTTATTCCCTAAATATCTTTTCCTTTCCCTGACTGCCAACGCCCGAGGAAAAACGTGTCTGAAAACGTTTCTAACTGCTGTTGTAACAATAAGAACAAAGGAATCTTCATGTTGAATCAGAGCTGTGGTCTGTCTCTATTCCAGTATCCTGTCTCTGGTGATGGCTGATGCTTCAGAGGATGGTGCAAGGAAGCTTGAAAAGGACAGTTATAAAAAATCTGCTCATAGGGGAAGTTTTTTCCTATCCCCCATTACCAATTTCCAGTTTCTACCTCTCTTACTAACACTGAGTAGTACCTTATAGGAGTCTCATTGACTTCAATGGGGACTACATGTGGAATAAGGTACTTTTCAATGCGAGGATGCTACAATTTGGTTCTTAGTTGGTTAGCTAATGCCCTGGCACATCAGGGATTATAGCCTTTCTTTAAAAAAAGCCTAGGTCATGTAATTGTGGATGTTTTCATCATACAGATAAATATCTAATCTTTTTTGAATTTTAAACTTCCTTTTTTCAGTTGTCATGGACTTTCAGTGATTGCCCTTTTGATTTCTGTACTGATAGCACCCAATTTACCCTTTTTTTCCCCCATTCATAGCTTTGCATTTATGTTTCAATCAGTTCAAAGCATTAGCACTTGGCCTCTGCCACACACTCAGTTAGGATCCATTAGCTGTTCTTACCTGTGACTCACTTCCTAGACTCAAAGAGGTTAGTCTTGTGGATAAAGCACCAATGGGGTGGTCTACACTTGAAATTTGTTGCGAGTTCAATTATTTTGCGTTAAAGTAACCTGTATCCACAAACACATTTTTTGTTGCAAATATTAACTCACTTTGAAAGAGGGCTTTACTGAGCCTGGGTTCAATTCCTGGTTCTGCCACACACTTCCTGTGTGATCTTGGGCAAGTCACATAGCCTGCCCCGCTTGCCCATGTGTAAAATGCTTCCCTATCTGACACAGGGGTTGAGCATAAATTCATTAATGTTCAAGTTGCTTAGATTCTATGGTAACTATTATCATATTGTGGTAGTCCCTAGGATCCCGAGTTATGGACCGTTGTGCTAGATCAGGGGTAGGCAACCTATGGCACGCGTGTCGAAGGCGGCACGCGAGCTGATTTTCAGTGGCACTCACACTGCCCAGGTCCTGGCCACCGGTCCGGGGGGCTCTGCATTTTAATTTAATTTTAAATGAAGCTTCTTAAACATTTTAAAAATCTTATTTACTTTACATACAACAATAGTTTAGTTATATATTATAGACTTATAGAAAGAGACCTTCTAAAAAGGGTAAAATGTATTACTGGCACGCGAAACCTTAAATTCGAGTGAATAAATGAAGACTCGGCACAGCACTTCTGAAAGGTTGCTGACCCCTGTGCTAGATGCTGTACAAACAGGACAGAAAGACAGTCCCTGCCCCCAAAGAGTTTATAGTCTAAATATTCTAATGGGGGGGGGAGGGGAGGGCAACATACTTATATAGGTAGAAAGGGACTACTTAAGAGTTTTCATTATTTTCAAAAAGGACTAATTCAGAGTTTAAATTTATTAACTGCTCTTAACTCATCAGTTACTGCCCTAGAAATTAGTTAATACCTTTCTGACTATGGTTGAAATATCAAAAATAACTGCTCGAATGAGGTGTAAAAGGTTAATACTAATGAAAAAACTCGCACACACTGGAATTCCTTACACTCTTCAGGGCAAGTGCAGATGGCATACTGCGTCTTCAGTGCAAATATTTGTAATAAAAATAATCATATAAAGTGAGCACTGTACACTTTGTATTCTGCATTGTAATTGAAATCAATATATTTGAAAATGTAGAAAAACATCCAAAATATTTAATACATTTCAATTGGTATTCTATTGGTTGCGATTAATCATGATTAATTTTTTTAATCGTGATTTTTTTTTTTTTAGTTAATCGCGTGAGTTAACCGCGATTAATCGACAGCCCTACAAAATATATTTCCCTAGTGTTGCTGATGTGTTTAGCACACTGTCAGAGCACATCTAATTAACATGGTATTAAAAACATTGGTGGTAGCTTCTGGCCCATGTACACGACGGCTGCTAGGGTTACTACTAGAAAAGCTGAACCAATGTAAGCAATAGTGGGAAGCTTTGAGAAGATTCCCTTGGTGCACGCAGGGCCTTAGGATAAATTTTTAAATCGTAGATATGTTTGATCCCCATTGAGAAAAGCCCTGTCTACGCTATATCTTCACTACAATGCTTAACTGAACTTGCAGCCATTTAGTGATATGGTTGGCTCTAAACATGTTATCTTTCTATACCAAAATCATAACACACGGCTATTTTACTTTATGAAAGGCACCTCGTAACTAGGACTACGATTTTGTCGCTGTGGTCATGGAAATTATGAATTTAAATAAAGTCCATGAAATCTTGGAAATGGCCCCCAAACCAAATGGTGTGACCTGGTGCATGGGGTCGCAGCACCACTCAGGTTTGGCTCATCCGTCTCTCTGCCTCCATCTACAGAGGGGCAGATGGGCCAAACCGGAGTGACGTTGCAGCTCTATTTGTTGGGTTACATACAGTGTGTGGAGCAGGGAGCTGGACCAGCCCTGCAGGAGGGGAGCTGCCACTGCAGGGTGAGTGTGGGGTGGGCTCATTCTCCCACCCTTCCTCCGGGGCCTCGCCTTTCAGCACCCCTACTATACTCTTGTGTATGGTGATGTAGGAAAAACTACATTATTTGATGACCTTTCCTTTACTTATTTTATCCCCAGAACCTCTGCTGTGAAATTACTAAACATTTCCATGCCAAAAATAGTAGCTTTACTCATAACCATATTGGTGGAACTGGAATGGGTAATCCCTCTTTCTACGATCTCTGCAGCAGGACATCCCAGAGCTCAATGCCTAATCTGCTGCTGGTGCCACTTTGTGCACATATCCTTTGCGTGCTCTATTCCCTGTAGAGGCAATGGGGATGGTTGCTCAAATTTTCTTAGAAGGCATTGCTACATGGCTGAGCCGCTTGGTAGGCATCATGGATGCACAAACACCATATCCAGGTGGCTTGTATGGTGAGAAAATTGCTAACAACACAACTCAGCTGAGGTTGATCTAACTAAGTGAGACGATAGTGTCAGGACTTTGTAACAAAGTGAGAAAAAAAGATGGTACTTGTAAAGGCAGGATCTGTAGGTGGATGCATGTATAATCATCTCTGAAAGCAAAATTTGACCATTAGTGCAGAGCACTGAATGTATCTTTTCTATAAACAAAAGACATCTCATTGTGTTTTGTATTTTTTTTTTTAAACTATTCAGTCAGCCAGTCCGGGCAATGGAATCATAACTTGGAAAATTTACAAACTGCAACAAAACATTTCTTAAAAATTTATAGATTGCAAAATTGGTGTCTGAACTTAACTAGTTTTTTTCCCTTGCCTAGAAGAGAGAGAATTAAAAAATGTTGGTGAGATCAGATGTTTGGCCTGATCCTGATCAACACTTACGTTGATGTAAAACTGATGCAACTGCCATGGAATTACTCCCAATTTCTACTGGCATACATGAGCTCAATGTTAGGCCTCTTGTATGTTGAGTAGAACAGATTTTTTTTTAGTAGTACATCTCTGAAAGTAGGAGTTATTAATGGAAATGCTGATATAACCTTATCTACCATGTCACGAGTCATCTCTCTAGCACTATGGACAAATTCATTGTTCCTACTGAGTCAGTTCTAATTAGTCGTCGATCGTGTCTCAGTATTTCCCAAAAGAGCTGATTTAGAGGAATAGTTTCATTTTAGGGTCTAGCAGATTCCCCTCCTGCAGGGGAAAAAGTGTTTATAAATTCTCCATGCATTTAAATGCACATAGAATCCAATGCATTCTCCCTTCTGTGGGGAGGGTTTAGCATAGGAAGGGAAGGGAAGGTGGAGTCAGGAGAGGCAAGGAGTGTGTGGTCCTCCTGTATTACCCTAGATCTCAATGATCCATGCAGAAATCCAGTCCTAACCACAAAGTTCTTAGGGCACCCATGTGGAGCAGCTAGTTAACATTTTAAACTTTTTGTATCCCTTGGCTTTTGCAGATGGCTCATGTCCTTTGCAGCACAGAAGATGCAATATGGGATTAGGCAATGTGGGAGTTATAGTGCTCTGACTGGGACAGCTGAGGATTATAAAATGTAGAGTGGTCTGTGCAAGAATTAATATGCCTGAATCAGATCATTCAGGCTGCCTGAAGTTTTCATAAGTTTTACCAAATATTTCCAAAAAGCTAACCATCTCCTTTTGGAAAATTGACCACTAAAGCACCAGCAAGCAGACTCTAACGTTCAGGCAGCAGGTCATACTCTCTGAGTTATTGTAAAACACCCAACAAGAAAAGCAACCCCACATTAGCACAACACTGGAGAAGTAGAAAGCCCCCCTCGCATCTGATGAATGACTTGTTGAGGGTCTCTCTGTAATCAGGGGTTGTGCTAGGCATGAGGGTTAGGGTTTGCACATGAGGCATGGCAAATATTGATAAAATCATGGATTAGTGACTCATTGGTGATTTTTTTTGTTTCCAGAATGATCTGCACGGCTTCCATGTCTCATGCTTCCTCCTCTTCTGTTCCCAATAAGGGTATCCCCAGAGGGAAGGAAAGCAGCTCTTCATTTCTTGGCAGGAGGCCAGGCAATTGGAACAGGAAGAAATGGATCTTTGCACTTCCCCCTGCAGGGGGCTTGGCAACAAGTATTAGGCAAGGGGCCCTGAAAACGAAAACAAAGAAGTCCGTGGAACCTGAGACATCTGTGAACACTGACACAAAACCAGTCTTATCCATAATACACCACAGCCTCCTAACATATACTGCTCTTTAACTGATTTACAAATTGACATATAAGGGAACAATGAATATGATTCTTTACCTACCCAAAGCTATCCAATGGCCAGTATGCAAGGAGTTGGTGTTCTTAGCTCACTCTCTTTTAAACAGTTTTTCAGATTTTTAAAAAAAAGTCACAAGTAACACTGACATCTTTGCTGGTGGTTTCAGCAAAGAAGGCCAAGGGCTGAATTAAATATACTAAATGCCCCCCTTCTTGTCCCTAGTAAGTTGCCTCTCTAGATCAGGGCAAAGGCATGAGGCAGGGAGGTTTTCTTTAGGGGATTTTGCATTTTTTGCAGTCAGTGCTACATCTAGTCTGTTGGATAGAAGAATGTTGTTTTAAGTGTTTTAAGATCACTGGCACTCATTTAAAACATACTAAGAAATTCATATGGAAAGTGGAGGCATTTTTAAATGCTTTTGCTGTAACTGCTTAATGTACAGATGGTGCTGTAGTTGCAAGTTTAACAGCTCGTCATACTGTCCTATCAGTTCTACTGGTTTTAATCCAGTAATGCTTTTGATTAGAACAAAAGCCTTTTTGTGCTAACGTAAAGTGAGTAACAAATAAAAGGGAAAAGCTAGAAGTTGATTTGATGGCTAAAATGACCTTTATTGTGTCAAGATTTCAGTAACAAAGATGATAGTTGGAAGGGGAAAAACCTCAATGTGCTATGTTACACAGGAGAGAGTCACTGTACTTGTAATACATTTTGTATTAGTTTTCAGGATATGGGAGGTGAAATAGATGCAAGGGGATCATCTGTCTTAAAATGAGACATAGGGGATAGCTGAACCATTACTGCCTATAGCCTTATCTGTCAATTTCATGGCCTCTCACCATTTTCAAATGTTCCTCATACATTATATACAAAAAGTAATAACATTGGCATTGAAGCTTGCCACTGCCAAATTGCATCTCCTTTATTGTTCATGGTCTCAGGTCAAGTTGAGTCACTGAAAACAATGGCTCTTTGTATGTATCTTTACTCCCTAATCACACAGTTTTTGGTTTCCAAATTTTTATAGCACTCCCTGGTTTGAAAGTGTCTATTTAAACAGGATACTTTGCTCTCTTTTGTAAACATGTCTCCGTTAGTGAAAGCGACATCATGGGAATTGATAAAAGCCAGTCAGGAGCAGATAATGCGTATAGACTTTAAGAAAACAGTATTTCTCTCTCAATAAGATGTTGTTTTGGAAGTTTTAATGCTCAACGTAATCTTAAAATTGTAAATTGGGGACTAATCAAGAATTGTTAAAAGGATTACAAAATATACCCATCTTGCCAGCTTTATTCTCCTTTGAAAACTGCTATGTAGCAAAGCATCTTGCAAAATATAATATTCACATAAAGCCAGGGGATTGCCAGTTTGTCATCATATGCAAATTATTTCCCTGGACTCAGTGGCATAGAAAATACATTCATGTAAGAAGAAAAAAAATTGGCAAACCTTCGGCTTGCTCCTGCTCCCATTGAAATCAGTGGCAAGACTGCCACTGATTTCAATAGAAATGGGATAGAGTCTCTGTTTTGTGGTGTCAAAAGACAACTGTATTTGAATTTTTGGAACTGATGCAGCCCTGAAAGTCCATGCCTTTAAGGGCATTCCAAAACTTTCCCCATTTGTTTGAGACCATAGCAACAACACATAAATGGCAAGCGCTGAATACTGAACAGATTTTACTATTCAAAAAATGGAGGTTTTAAACAAGTGTATCCTGCTATACAAAAAGTTTTTGCTCAGGCTTAATTTTTCCAAAGGACTGGTTTAGCACCCTTTCAAATGAGTGACTGGATTACCTTTGTATTCCTTTTACAATGAACAAATAATGCAGTAATGTTATCAAAAGTAGGAGAAATAGTTTTAAAATCATATCACAAATGCACCTTGAGTCTCTCTTTGGAATAAGAGCTATTGAACAGAATAAGCTACACTTGAGCATTTAAAAAAAAATAAAANGCAATCTCTGAGTAAATTTAGAATGACACTATTGAAGACAGTAAAGTTTCTCCAGGTTTACATGAGTGAAACTGAAAGCAGTCTCTGGCCTCATGTCATGTCAATGAATGCTGTGTGAAATGAAAATAAGACGAAAAGCAGTTATGTACTTGTAACTGGTGGAATTGTGTACTAAACTAAATTAAGGCTACTAGCTAGTGTAATCTACATACCTAGAAATTACAGTTAAAACACTTAAATGCTATGAAGTTTGGAAATGCTTAGATAAGTTAATGTGGATAAAAAAATTAATTCTCTTACACTTACACATTCTCTTAGAAAATAGGATATTCAAATATCTTAGATATTCAGAAATAAGGTAAACTCTGATTCCTGCTTCTTTGTTTCAACATAATCCAGTTGTTGAGCCATTTTTTTCTAACTCCCCTCTGATTTAGGGACCTATTCTGCTAGCTTTAGTCACATTTATGGGTTCCCCACTCTGCATGTAATTCCATTAAAATCAACAAGATTACTTGAGAAGCAAGTTACTATTCAACATGAGGAAGAGTGGAAGAATAGGGCCCTTAAATTGTAAACTCTTTGGGGAGAGACCTTGGATGTCAGTGCCTTCAACTATGTAAACTAAGGGCATTGTAGAAATAAATGATATAATGTGAGATGTCAGTCTTAGGAGTTCTAAGTACAAGTTCTGCCCATTGGATGCAGACAACTCCCATTGATTACAATGTGACTTGCATGTATGTATCTGAGTTTGGCCCAATACGTCAGCCTTTTATAATTCAGGATTATTTTGCCAGAATATCAATCTCTCTCTTTTCCCCCCTTTACAATAGCCATATAGGTATCAATTCAGACAAGCTATTTTTGACTAATACAGTACCATCTCTGAAACATTTATTTATATTCTTCTCTGGTTATTGCAAATACTAGCATTAAATAAAAACAGTTTTAATTACAGCACTGTAATTTAAGACAGGTTGTAACAGACTCTCACCACTAATTAAAAATGATGATTGATTTCTGGCATTGGTTTAACAGAATTTAATTCTCCTGTTGTTTTTCTTCTGCAGTATCTGGTCACCACTAGGAAGAGCAAGCTTCTACCTGTGTTTATCATTAAAATAAGGACTTAAGTATGAACATCACCTCATATTATTAAGACATGCTGGTCCTGATAAGAAGCCAGATAGTGAGTCCCAGGGAGTCTACTCTGGTGTAATTTACATGCCAAAGGGTTGGCAGAAAGGTGTGCAGCAGGAAAGTGGTGTGACCTTATTTCATTCTTAAATTCCTCCCAGATATGTTGCTCTTCCTGATACACCCTCTCATCTGGCCCCTCAGTATATAAGTTACAATTTAGACACCCTTGGAATTAGCCTTAATGGTCCAAATTCAGAGGTTATTGTAAATTGGTAAATGCATGTGTGTATGTTAATCTAAAGGATTAGTTAGCATATAGCATATCTGAATCCAGGAGAGTTTAAGGGAGTTTAAACGAGTGTAATACATTTTGGGTGGGCAGGGAGATGCTGCACATTACAGCATCATAAACTCCTTTAGATTCACTTAAACTCAACTCTGAATATGGCCCACAGAATCAAAGGGGAAATTCTTCTCTCACTTACTGTATGTCCTGTGCCATTCCACAGAAGTCAAGGAGGAAGTAGTAGATATAAGTGTAACCTGGAGGACGTTAACCTGTCTATGTAGCAATCAAAATCAAAACCAGATTTTCTCATAATTAAGAGGGCCACTTGGGCTAGATTCTATCAGTTATATAAATATAAGTCCACAGTAGTTTCATTCTTCTTAGCATATGCGCAACGTGCCTCAGGTGACACGTGATCAGGATTCATCACCGAATTTTGACTTAAGGAGTTATAAGTGAAAGCAAAATTCAATCCATTGTCCCATTTTTGCTGAAATCCTCCCATCAAAAAGTTGGTAGTAGTCTTACGGGCCTGCATTTGCAAAGTGACTAATGATTTTGGGTGCCCGGATTTTTGGGTGCCCAACTTTTGAAATATCTTCCAGGAACCTGAGCTTCATAGAGTGAGCGCTCAGCACTTTCTGAAAATTAGGCTCCTTCAGTGTGTCTCAAGTGGGTCACCCAAAAACAGACACACCCAAAATCACTAGTCACTTTTGAAAATATTGGCAGTTTGATAATGGAAGAACTGGCTGTAGGGGTAGATGGGGGAAAAAAAGATTCAATATGCTAATTCACTATGGGAAACATGAGTCTTCTAATTAGGGCTGGGGAACTTTCACTCTCCATAATATTATTTTGATCTCTTGAAGGTCATAAACATTTCCTCCTACAGACTTATCTTTGGCTGAGATCCCATGTTTTTATGGACACAGACACTTCCTTTTTAATGTAACAAGTTGTTACTTAGATTAGATTAGTGTACTTAGATTTCCAGAAAGCCTTTGACAAGGTCCCTCACCAAAGGCTCTTACGTAAATTAAGTTGTCATGGGATAAGAGGGAACTGGATTGAGAACTGGTTAAAAGACAGGGAACAAAGATTGAGAACTGGTTTGAGATTGAGAACTGGTTAAAAGACGGGGATTGAGAACTGGTTAAAAGACAGGGAACAAAGCATAGGAATAAATGATAAATTTTCAGAATGGAGAGGGGTAACTAGTGGTGTTCCCCAAGGGTCAGTCCTAGGACCAATCCTATTAAATTTATTCATAAATGATCTGGAGAAAGGGGTAAACAGTGAGGTGGCAAAGTTTGCAGATGATACTAAACTGCTCAAGATAGTTAAGACCAAAGAAGACTGTGAAGAACTTCAAAAAGATCTCACAAAACTAAGTGATTGGGCAACAAAATGGCAAATGAAATTTAATCGGGATAAATGTAAAGTAATCCACATTGGAAAATATAACCCCAACTATACATACAATATGATAGGGGCTAATTTAGCTACAACTAATCAGGAAAGAGATCTTGGAGTCATCGTGGATAGTTCTCTGAAGACGTCCACGCAGTGTGCAGCGGCAGTCAAAAAAGCAAACAGGATGTTAGGAATCATTAAAAAAGGGATAGAGAATAAGATGGAGAATATCGTATTGCCCTTATATAAATCCATGGTACGCCTACATCTTGAATACTGTGTACAGATGTGGTCTCCTCATCTCAAAAAAGATATACTGGCATTAGAAAAGGTTCAGAGAAGGGCAACTAAAATGATTAGGGGTTTGGAACGGGACCCATCTGAGGAGAGATTAAAGAGGCTAGGACTTTTCAGCTTGGAAAAGAGGAGACTAAGGGGGGATATGATAGAGGTATATAAAATCATGAGTGGTGTGGAGAAAGGGAATAAGGAAAAGTTATTTACTTATTCCCATAATATAAGAACTAGGGGCCATCAAATGAAATTAATGGGCAGGNGCAGACTGTGAAGAACTTCAAAAAGATCTCACAAAACTAAGTGATTGGGCAACAAAATGGCAAATGAAATTTAATCGGGATAAATGTAAAGTAATCCACATTGGAAAATATAATCCCAACTATACATACAATATGATAGGGGCTAATTTAGCTACAACTAATCAGGAAAGAGATCTTGGAGTCATCGTGGATAGTTCTCTGAAGACGTCCACGCAGTGTGCAGCGGCAGTCAAAAAAGCAAACAGGATGTTAGGAATCATTAAAAAAGGGATAGAGAATAAGATGGAGAATATCGTATTGCCCTTATATAAATCCATGGTACGCCTACATCTTGAATACTGTGTACAGATGTGGTCTCCTCATCTCAAAAAAGATATACTGGCATTAGAAAAGGTTCAGAGAAGGGCAACTAAAATGATTAGGGGTTTGGAACGGGACCCATCTGAGGAGAGATTAAAGAGGCTAGGACTTTTCAGCTTGGAAAAGAGGAGACTAAGGGGGGATATGATAGAGGTATATAAAATCATGAGTGGTGTGGAGAAAGGGAATAAGGAAAAGTTATTTACTTATTCCCATAATATAAGAACTAGGGGCCATCAAATGAAATTAATGGGCAGGAGGTTAAAACAAATAAAAGGAAGTTCTTCTTCACACAGCACACAGTCAACCTGTAGAACTCCTTGCCTGAGGAGGTTGTGAAGACTAGGACTATAACAGGGTTTAAAAGAGAACTAGATAAATTCATGGAAGTTAAATCCATTAATGGCTATTAGCCAGGATGGGTAAGGAATGGTGTCCCTAGCCTCTGTTTGTCAGAGGGTGGAGCTGGATGGCAGGAGAGAGATCACTTGATCATTACCTGTCAGGTTCACTCCCTCTAGGATACCTGGCATTAGTCACTGTCGGTAGACAGGATACTGGGCTGGATGGACCTTTGGTCTGACCCAGTATGGCCATTCTTATGTTTTTAAATTCGCCAGATTATGTCTTCATATTATGTATTTGCAACTTGAAAAACAGGTTTTCTTTTGCTTCAGTCTTCTGTATAAACAACATTGCAACAGCATGAAAAAAACCCTCTTCTCGCTGAGCCTTAAATTAAGGGAAACTTGGATCCAAAAGTAGAACCTTTGTCACGAGAGCTAAAGGAGATTCTCCATTAGGTATAAACTGTAACACAACATTGATATTCTCCTGCAGGCTTCCAGCTGTGGGAGGGCAAGGCTAGACAAGTATGCAAGTGCTGGTATTATCCGTGGATATTTTTGCTAAAGTAAATCTGACAGAAATTTAGGACTATTTTTGGAAGCTATCAGAAACAACCAGGATCTGGTTCTCTTGCACCGTGTAGTTTTTTAAACCTGTGCAAAGTGGGTGAAAAACACTGTTATTCTGATTTGGTAGCACTTTATACCCACTTTGCACAGTGCATGGCACTGGAGACTCCAACCTTCAGATGGTAATGTAGTAGCAATCCCTTCCATGGATACTTAGCTCAGACTAGGACAAAGGGAGGCTGTCTTTAATCCAGGACCTACAAATCCATGAAGAATTACCAGTACAGGATCTATTTGTGTCTAGCAACCTCAATAAACATTCACTAAACCCGAGTTCTTTCTCCTCTCTGCCATTTGCCTTGAATTTCATGTGATTGTTCCATTTTCAATATAAATCCAGCTTTCAGGACTATTAAATCATTATAAACAAATATAAACATCATATCACATACTTTTCATGCAATTCTAACTTGGAAGCAAAATTACCATAAAACAGCCAATGTTTCAGCAATATTTGCTCTAGGATTAAACAATTACATCACGGCCTCAAGTAATAATTTGTGATTAAAATTAGCACATGGGTGATATTACCCCATCCAGGTGATGCCAGATTTCTCATGGTTCCTCAAATACATAAAATCATCAGTAAGCAGTTATGCCATTCTATTAAAAATACGACCATTCACAATGCATTTTTCTCTAAAAGACTGAACACACAAAGTGATTATTTTTAATCTGTTACCTCATCAATAATTGTCTATTGTAGCTAGTGTGTCACGAATGGCCTTATTTTCAGAAGTGTTAAGCAAATCAGTGGGAGCTCTGAGTGCTCAACATCTGTGAAAATTGGGCCATAAATAGTCTCTTGCTATATATTGGTATCAAGCCAAGCATGATGGAGCTGGCCCTGATCTTGGTTAGGCCTCAAGCCAGTACTGTAAAACTACTACTAATAAATGTGTGTGTGTGTGTGTGTGTGTGTGTGTATTAGTGCTGGAATGGATTGGAATGGGGAGTGCTGGAATTTGGGCTGGAATGGGGTGTTGGAGATGCTGTTGTGTGTGTGAGATTGGAGGTGCAGTGAGGGGTCAACGTGGAGCTGGAGGATTGGAGGAACTGAGGTGTGTGTAGGGTGGTGGAGGTGCAGTGACAGGGGTGGGGATCAATGCGGGGCTGGATGACTGGAGTTGCTGAGGTGTGTGGGGTGGGATTGGAAGTGCAGTGACAGACGGGGGTCAGTGTTGGGCTGAAGGATTGGAGGGGGCTGAGGCGTGTGTTGTGGGGTGGAGGTGCAGTGACAGGCGGGGGTCAGAGTGGGGCTGGGGGGTTGGAGGTGTTGGGGTAGGGAGGCGGTTGGTGCAGGGGGGCTTGGAAGTGCAGTGACAGGCGGGGGTCAGTGTGGGGCTGAAGGATTGGAGGAGGCTGAGGCGTGTGTTGTGGGGTGGAGGTGCAGTGACAGGCGAGGGGCGGGGCGGGGCGGGGCTGGGGGGGTTGGAGGTGCAGTGACAGGCGGGGGTCGGTGCAGGGCTGGATGGTTGGAGGTGCAGAGACAGGCAGGGGTCGATGCGGGGC